>PVHP010038003.1:0-17108 GCA_004024765.1 Zapus hudsonius | reverse complement strand
TTGACAGGCAAAGATTTCTTAATCTAATCGTGCCAAGCACAGCCATCCCTCAGACTTCGGGGATTAGCTGCAGGATCCCCACTGTTGTAGTTACCAGCTTCTGCCTCTGCAGGAGCTGCCTCATGTGATGAGGAGGGGTCCCTGCTTTGGGAGGGGGCACTGCCCAAGGCCACAGCCAAGCAGAAGTGGAGAAAATCATCTCATTGCCTCAGTTCAAAAGTTGCCTTACTTATGTTCTGAGTCTCAGAAGCCATGAAGAGACATAAACTCCTTCAGCTTCTAGCTATAATTGGTTCTCTCTCTTTCTTTCTCTCTCTTTCTCTTTCCCCCATCCCCCTTTCTCTCCTTCCCTCCCTGCCTCATTCCATCCCCCTTCCTCTGGTTCAATTAGACTGGAGTTGGGCTAGGATGAGGCCAACAGCTATGTTTTGGAAGGGTTCAAGTCCTGGAAGCTTAGTATTTTTGTGTGGCACTGTTGATGCTGAGCCTATAAGACATGGAGCCTAGTATGTGTGGGGGGAGGGTAGACATGGAGCCTAGAGCATGTGTGTGGGGGGATAATTAGCTCACTGGAGCCAGAACTATTGAAGAGATTAAGGTTGTTCTTGAAAAGCCTCAGCTCGCAAATGGCCTGTTGTAGAAACCTTGAACCTGGCCTTTCAGATTCTCTGGGCTTCCTGTCTGAGCATGCGATGCCCCCACTTGCACACCAGGCTCTCCACCATGCGGACAAGGAAGCCTTCACAGCAGACAGAATAGATGGGGCCACACAGTCTTGGATATTCAGCTAAAATCATAAGCTACATAAATCTGTCTTACCTATAAAGTAGCCAGTCTTGGGTATTTTGTTAGAGCAACAATATATAGACTAAGTCTTTCTCCATCTCTATGGATTTTTCATCTCTATCCCTGGGTCTGGACCCCAAAAATCTGTCCTAATAGATATAATATGAAAAATGACATCTAGAGGGGAGTGTGGTTTGAGGACTGTTGTTGTCAGTTTCATGTTGCTGACATGGACATCCAAACCAGACAGCTTATAGCAGGAAGGGTTTATTTCAGCTTACAGATCCATGGGGAAGTTCCATCCATGGTGGCAGAAGCGGGCTCCCTTTCATAAATCCAAGCAGAGATACCAGCAGCAGCACCACCACCACAAACAAGCACAAATAGCAGGAACTCCAGCAGAGCTCAGACTTCTCTGCATACTTTGGGCTAGAAATCAGATCTGCTCTTAGTGACACCTTAGGGCTTAACTCCATGATCCAGCCTCAGTGACACCTCTCTAGCTGGAGACAAGAAAACACCGGAGTCTCTTGGGGTCATACATCCAAACTACAAGGACAGAAGGTGAAACAGGTATGTGGAGTTCCTGTGGCAATTAATCTTTACTGTTAACTTCACTGGATTTAGAATCACCATGGAAACATGACTCTGGGTATGTCTAAAAAGATATTTCCAGAAAGGCTTAACTGATGTGGGAAGACTCACACTGAATGTGAGTAGCACCATCACATGGGCTAAGACCCCAGATGGTAAAGAGAAGAAAGTAAGCTGAGTAATGGCGCTCATCCTGTGCTTCCTGATTGTGGATACCATGTGCACAGTGATACTCACACTCATCCTGTGCTTTCTGACTATGGAAACCAGTGCCAAGGCTTGCTTGTCTTATTGCTAGCAACACATTGCTGCCCATGAGAGTCTGTGGGAGAGCTTTTAACATAACCAGCTCTCCTGGACCTGGCTGGCTGGCTGGAAGCAGCCGTGGGGCCGGTACGTTCAGCTTCAGCTCTGCTGGTCCTTAAAAGGTGAGGTCTCTTCCCTCCCACGCATATATACCCATCATCTCTAACCTGCGCCACTATCCCAAACAAAGTTAGGAGTTTAAAGCACCAGTAATACAAGTGAGAAAAAAAAGAGGCAGAGAAAGATGCCATGGCTTGGTATTTGTGTGCCAAAGGTAGGAGGAGGGTTTGGCTGCTGTGGTGTGGGTATACCGAGGGCTGATGACAAGCCTGACCCTATGCCACCTTCCCCTGTGCCACAAAAGGAATATTATTTCCTATTCCAGGCTTCTCTGCCAGCCAAGAGACTGAGTGCTGAAGAAATGTTTCCAAATATATCGGGATGGTCTTTTAGGGGTTTCTGAGTTTTGCTGTCTGACATCTGTTTCCCAGGAGACTCTGGGAAAATGCAAGCGGAGAGTCCTCAGCAGCAGCTGTGGTCATAACAGCTGTCTGCCCATCCCGGAGGCTACTTACCTGCTCTGCTGAGTTTGTGTTTCAAGTCTGTGTGCTCAGACTTGACCATGTTTGGGCATGGAGACTCAACCCAGATGGGACCAAAGGCTGCTTCCCTGGAGACAAGCGAGGCAGCCAAACTTCCTGCTGGAGAGCTTGGAGGCTTGGCTTGGGGTGGGGGCAGGGGGCCAGACAGAGAGAAACCATCTGCTGGGGGAGCACCCACAGGGCACAAGAACTGTAAGTACTCTGTCTGAGGGCACTTGGGAGGGACTTTTCAGAAACTAGGGGCTAGAGGGACGATGGCAGGGACAAGCAGCCTGATCTAAGGCAGCAGGAACTCCCATCTCAGAAGGTCTGGCATGTGGACCTGGGTTCTGAAAGTCAATACAGGAGCTCCACCCTGGTCCTCAGTTCCCAGATTCCAGAGTGGCCAGGAGGTGACCGCTTGGAGGTCAAGACCAATCCTGTCACTTGTCACTAATGGAGGGATGGAACAACTATTAAGCTGGGCAAAATGTTCCAAATGTCCTTGGCTTCCTCTGTTAATAAGGATAGCTGCTGTTCATCGGGGGGCAGTGTGTGATGCGTGATAACATGTGGACTTTATCAGGACTGTCTGAGGCAGGTATTGTCATCTTGCCTTACTGTCATGTGGTTGCTAAGTAACAAAGCCAGGACTTGATCTCATGTCTGATGGCCTCAGAATCTCCCATCCCCACACTCCCCCATACCTACACATTATTTTCCATTCCCTTCCCTTCTATGGAAGAGGTTGTTAACCTGGCTGTCAGGTCCTGCCTTCCTTGCTTTATACCATTTTCCAACTTCCCCAATCCAGTTCAGGCCTCTAATGACCTTTCTAAATAGGACGATCCATCCAAGAAGTCCCAAGACACTTAACCACTCTCAAAACTGGGATATTCTGCTTGTGGTCTAACTGAAATCCCTCCTGTTACCTCCAAAACCACCACTTCCTGTTTGTTGTTCCAGGGGACCCAACAGTTTCTATCTTTACCCCAATGAAAGGTTCTCACTAGAGCTATTGAATCCCAACTTGGCATTCTAGTGTTATAACCAAACAGATCCCCACAGTTGAATTTAGTAGTAGGGGGCTCTATGTCCACACTCACTCCTTCTAGGTAGCAATTTATCAGAGCATTGAGAACAGGCAGGTAGGGAAAAAGACACAAGTGCCACACTTCTCTGTGACAGGGAGACCTCACTTTCCTGCCCTCCTGAGCTTCCAGACACCTGTCTGCACCAGCCTTGGGAGTGCCCAGCAGTCTGGGAGGATGAAGGGATCCATGCATTCACTGGAGGAGCTGGCTGGCTACAAGGGAGAAGAGATTTTGCTAAGGACCCCCAAGCCTGGTTTTCCTGAAGCCATTCCCCATTGGCTTCAGCTGATGAAGTCCACAGTCCCTAGGGTGGGGCTGGATTCCAGGGCCTTTTGAAAGTCTATTGCTTTACATGTGACTACCTGGTAGCTTTGCTAAGCTGGCACCTGGGGAAAAAAAACTTGACCTTTCTGATCAGCAAGGTCACAGAAGGAATAGGAGACACATGAACTGAACACAAGAGACATCTCTGTCACTTCACCTTTCCACGAGAGTTTATGGGAACCCCGCCTCAGTGCCCCAGTGAGGGAGGACTCATCAACGATGTCATCTTAGTTAATCAAAGGGGAACTGTGTCCACCTGGGAACAGGCTACAGCTTTGGTGTCTAAGGGTGGGTTCTCTTCATGAGCACTGTTGATGGGAAGGGCTGGGGAGGAGTCCAGTTGTCAGACTGGACATTGAGGAAAGCCCAGTACTGAGGAGAGAGGCCAGAACTAAGTAAAGTCCTTCATTGCACATCCCTGGGGCCATGCTTTCCTCCTTATCACTAACACAAAAACAATGTGTTTATGACTTTAGGAATCTGGCAAGCACAGAAAAGCACTCCCAGATATCTGGCTACACGTTTCCCTGAAATAGGAAAGCACAAAGAAATAATCCTATGGTCCTGGTATTTTTGGTAGCAATGGAGTCTGGTTATTTAAACAATAACAAAAATAACTGGGAATTTACCAGAAGCCTGGGGGCCAGGATGGAAGTTGGAAAGCTCCACATCCTCTTTGAAACAAATATAATATGTTAGCTCCCTCCCTTCTCACCTGCCCTCCTTTCTATGGATCTCCCACCACCTGGGCTCATCTCTTTTCTGTTTGCCTCTGTGGCCCTAGAAATGACTGCTGCCCACAGTGGCCATGGGGAAGAAGCCAGTGATGGCCCAGAAGCGGGGAGAGATGCGAGCCCTCTGCCTGGGGGTGGCCATGGTGGTGAGTGCTGTCATCGCCTACTACGTCCTGTGCACCACTGTCCTACCCCTCTACCAGAAAAGGTATTGAACTCCTTGCTGATCCCTGGATCTCCCCAGGGTCTGGGAAACCCAGCCTTCTGCTTGCCCTCACCTTGGTCCTAAGAGCAGGTGGGGTGGCCCAAGCATTCCTCATTTCTAGGCTCAACAGTTTCAGTGCTAGGGGACTAGGCTGACTGGAGGCTCTGATGATCTGAGACCTGGTGATGACAGGATCGAGGTACCTTTATTATAAGTGTATCATAAGTGTATGTGAGCACATGAGTGTGTGTGCATATGTGTGATGCCCTGAGAGGACCTGGTGACAAGATCCAGATACTGTTATCAAAAGAAACAGTTCTCCAGTGTGTGTGTGTGTGTGTGTGTGTGTGTGTGTGTGTGTGTGTGTGTGTGTGTGTGTATGCACTCTGGGAAGACAGACTCACAGACTTGGGTAGCTGGTCAGGTGGCTGTTCAACCCTTGATGTCTCTCTGGAATGGGAGCTCCCTCCTTCCTCAGTGACCTTACTTCTCCATGCCTGGGCTTTTCTGATCAGTGGGAAATGTCTGCATTGAGTCACCATCTGCTCCTTGGCATGTGAACCCCTCTAACTTTCAAAAGAGTGCCGAGGAATTCCTCATTCCTCTTGTCTTTGGAACACACTCTGTCTTGACATCCCATTCTTTTTTGAGTTTTGGACCTTCTCTAATGGGCACACTTGGCTGCTGAGAACCCCCTTCAGTCTGGCAGTGGGGGTCCCACAGCATAGCCCAGGTTAGGCAGAAACTGAGTCACAATCTATTTGCCTAGGTGTGGATGAGCCTGTTGGTTTTTCCTGGACCTGTGCTGTCTTCAGGTTTTATCACTCTAGAGCCATGCCAAGTGAGATACTGCTCAGAGCAGTCAAGTGCAGCCAGCCGGCAATCTACAGACCCAGCTGCATCCCATCACCCTCCACCCTCCAGGGTGTGCATGAGATCTCATCCTCCACCCTCCACCCTCTACCCTCCAGGGTGTACATGAGAGCTTGCCCTCCACCCTCCAGGGTGTGTATGAGAGCTCACCCTTCACTCTCTACCCTTCAGGGTGTGCATGAGAGTTCACCCTCCACCCTCCATGGTGTGCATGAAATCTCACCCTCCACCCTCTAGGGTGTGCATGAGAGCTCACCCGGGCACAAATTAAGCCCCTCTGATACTGGCTGCTCCTTTAAGGGTAAAGAGCAGAGAATCTGGAATCCACTCAACCTCAGGTGCTGTGTGTCCCCCACCCCAAGGCACCTGGCCTATCTGAGCTTCTTGCCCACTGCCCACCCTGTAAGATGAAGATGATGCAGATAAGAGGCTCTCAGGCCTGTCTGCTCATAAGAATTACATCACAAACTTTTTAGATATAGAGCCAAGGAGCAACCACCTGAGAAATTCTGATTCATTTGCTCTGGGCTCAGGGGTGGGATCTTTTCAAAGTTCCCCCAGTTTGGGGTGAGTGCCAACAGTGGAAAAACCATTAACTAGACAGTACCCAAGAGCTAACCAGGCTCTTTCTGACCCTTTGAATCTTCTCTGTGCTCAGGGACCCTGGGATCATGGTCATGGATCATTAGTGTGGAAGGCTTGTGTCAAGATGAACTTTCTAGCCCTGAGCTCTCTCCAAAGGCCCCCAGGGTATGAGGTGTTCAAACTGTGTCACCCTGGTTCTGAGATGCCAGTGCAGGTGGGTTGTCTGTATTTTCCCTAGTTTGTGGACCCAGGAATCCATCTGCCACCTGATTGAGACCAACATCAGGGACCAGGAGGAGCTGGAAGGCAAGAAGGTGCCCCAATACCCGTGCCTGTGGGTCAATGTATCAGCCGTGGGCAAGTGGGCCATGCTGTACCTCACAGAGGACACTCCAGACAGGAACCAGGAGGTACTGAACTGGGGTTGGGTACACATCGCCTTATTCCTGAAAGGTGACTAAGCCTGTCCCCAACTGCCTGTGTCCAGGCCAAGGAAAACCAATTCACCTGATCCTAGTCTTATAGCTACTATGAGATTGAGCCAACCTTGGTTCTGCTGTGATGGAACCTGACAGACCTGTATTTGCACTTGCCACTAACTGGCTGCAACCTGAATCGGGCCACTGAGCTTCCCGTGCTAATAAGGCACCTGGAAGTGCAGTGCCAAATCCAGAGAGACGGTGTCCCATATGTCAAGCCTCCCTGTTGTTAGTGTTATACTTCTAGCAAGTAAGTCCAAGGAGAGGTCAGGCCCAGAGCCAACCCCTTAGAGTACAACCCTGTGTGTCTGTGAACATTCAAAACCCCAGGACTAGAGAAATCTCAAACAAACATTTAGGAGAATTTCCCACACTATCTCTCAACATCTCACCACAGTCCCCAAATCACCACAATAGCCTTCCTCACCCTCCATCCCTTGTTCCCTCCATTTATAATGTCCCCAAGGAGAGTACTCATACAAGAACAATGCATGGATCATAAGCTATGAACCATGTACTATTCATAAATGAGGAGGGATGGTGCCACAGACAGGAGCAGAGCATGAAGGGGTTTAAGGGAGGGATGATTTCTACCTTAGAGAAAGGCTAGGAGTGAAGGAGGATTATGTTGGGCTTTTCAAATCAAGTGAGTTGTGCAGGCCCAGAAACATGGAAGGAGGGAGGCAGAACTAAGGTGGGACCTGGCACAAGGCATGGGGGAGGGAAAGCTGGGCAGAGATGGGAACTGGATGGGGTGAGATGGGAACTCCAGAAAATGCCACCTGATGGGGTGCTTGTGGCCAGAAGGGGCTGAAGGGTAGTCCAGGGCCTGTTTCCAGAAGACCTTTACTATCTCATTGCGGAACTAAAGTGAGCATGTAAGCTGGGGCATCACAATGTGTGACAACCACTGGTGATTTAACAAGAGTCCCATTCCATACCTACTAAGGCAGAGGGTCTCTGTATAGACCAGGTGACAGAGCTCCCAGGTTAGGCATTACTGCTGTGAGCCACGGGTGGCCCGAGATCACCTCAGAGTGGTGCTGCGAAGGTGGAGCTGGCAGTCATATTGGACCACTTACTGGACCAGAGCCACCTCCAGGACCTTGATGTAGACCTTCCCCATGGATGGACCTGACAATCAGAACCAGAGGGAATGTGGTGAGATGAGGAGGGCAGGGTGCCTGGGGTGAGCTAGAGGCTGTGGCTCTCCACAGAGCTGCAGGTGTGGGTAAAGGGATGGCAGCGAACAGTGGTCAGACATGTGGTCATCACTAGTATGGCTCACCCCATCACCCCCAGGCAGGATAAGAAGCTCAGGGGCCACCAGAATGATCCCTGCCCCCTCTTGGCCTCCAGCAGCCCTGATCTACCCCAGGAGTGAGAAACTCATTTTCAAAGCCAGACAGCTATGGTGGCAGCATTCTGGCAAGCTGGCTTACAGATCACCTGTTGATCCTGAGGTGTGGCTCCGAGGAGCCAGAGGCCCGTCAGGACCCTGCTTGAGCAGTCAGCAGCACATGCAAGGAAAGACTCTTCCTCTTGCCCTGGAAGAGAGGTGTTGGAGCCCCAGGTTGTCCTCCCCATCAAACCACAGTGTCCAAAGTATCTGGCGTGCAAAGCTAAGAACAGGCGTCCTTTATGCTCTGGTCCCACAGTGGAGTGGAGTGGGTGGCCAGCTCATGCTCTGGTCCATGTGAAAGGTCATGACCATCCCCCACAGTCAGATTCTCCCATGAGCCTTAGCTAAGGGAAGGGGACTCTCAATCCCTTCCTGGGGTCTATGTTGAAGATGGTGAAGAACCACACCCCACACACACCACTTAGTGAAGGGGCTCCATCATTTCAGCTCATATCAGGGCTCATGTATTGGACCTCTTTAAAATAGTCAGGCATGGTGGTTCATACCTATAATCCCAGTGCTCAGGAGGCTGAGGTAAGGGGATCACCTTGAGTTCAAGGTTAACCTGGACTACAGAGTGAGTTCAGGGTCAGCCTGGGCTAGAGTGTGACCCAGTGTCAAGAATAAAAGTGGAAGAAGCAGCTGTCTCTATTTCATAACTAACACAACAATATTATTAGCAATTAATATGTCAACAGTTCCTTCCATTTTTTGAGAATTTACTATGAGCTATTTTACATGAGTTCCTTAGTTTAATCCTTGGGGCAGTTTGAAGCAGGCATCCCCACAAGCCCACTTTATGAGGCTCAGAGAGCCTCAGTCACTTGGAACTGGTGATTGAACCCAGACCTACAGGCTCCATAAAGAAACCTGTGCTCAATGGCCAAGGTTACCCAAGGTCACATTCATGCTACTTAGAACCCTGCAGTGCCCAACAGCTCTGAAGGCCTGATTTCTCAGAAGCCAGCTTCTCCCCAGACTTAGCTGCTCCCTGGCTGGCTTGGGCCTGGCATCGGCCTGAAGCTCCTCATTCCCCAAACATGAGAACCAGGATACAGCATCGGTGTGCGCTGCCAGATTGGATGTTATCTGAGCAGGTGAGTCATTCAGCTCCTGGGAGTAACTGAGACCCTGGGAGAAATTGGCTTAGCCCTTGCTCTTTGGGACTCAGGTTTGTTCTTGGACTTGAGTTCACTGCAGCAGTGGCCTCAAGCTTCAGTGCATGAAGGAGGCACTCATTCTGCATCCCCCAGAGATGCAGAGGGCAGGAACTGTGCCGATGGATGCTCGCACCTCTAGGTGCTTGGCTACAGGGCAGATAGCACGGACTGTGCTTGTGAAATATCTGTCACAGTTCACCCAAGCAGTACTCAGGCCTTCCGGCTCAGATGGAGCTAAAACCAGGGTCTCCGCTTTGTGCTGTCTTTACAAAGCTTTGCAGCTGCGCTTCATCTGAACAGGCCGGAAGGAAGGTTTCTAATAGGAAGGCTCAGTGCCAGAGTTAAATGTGTGTCATGGTCTGTCTGCCCGGAGCTATTTTCAGCACTTTCCCTCTTTCCTTTGAATTTTTGTCGCATCCTGGCTTGCCAACATGTTTTCTTTGGCTCACACGGGATTTGACTTCAAAGAGTTTTCAATTTGAATTTTGGCCAATATTTTGAAATTATGAGAGTTCACATTAAAATGGGGTTTTCTGGCTTTTCTTGAAGTGTCAGCAGCCTGGCTGCTATAGACCGTGTGGTGTCCATTGTTTGAAGGGAGTGACTGCTGAATGTCTTTCTGGAGAACTGACTAGCTGACTGCTGCCAGCCCCTGCCACTCTGACAATTCTCCCTGGCACCAGGGCAAATGCCAGTTGACCCCTGTCTGCCTGAGTTCACTCATCCAGGTTACCTACATGTGACTTCTGTTTTGAGTCCAGATATAGATCCCACTTGTAACCACCCTAGCCAGCTACATGTGAAGATCTTTTTGTGAATAATATCCTGATATTACCCCATTTCAGTAATGAAGTCTCGCAGGTTCACAAAGGGTGAACTATTTGACTAAGATTTCACTGTCAAGAAGAGAGCCGAGACTCCAACCAAATCCCACTTGAGCATCCCATTGAATAGCTCTAAGGCCATTGTCCACACACGTAACACTGATTATGTCCTCTGGGACCACACAGCACACAGACTGGAGTCCCAACTCCAGCATGGGGCTGACTCCAAAGCATTTTTCTTTCTCCCAACCCAGATCCTCACCTCAAGGCCCTTTAGAAATGAGTATATATATATATATATATATATATATATATATATATATATATACAGAGAGAGAGAGAGAGAGAGAGAGAGAGAGAGAGAGAGAGAGAGAGAGAGAGAGAGAACTCCAGGGCCTTTATCCTCTGTAAATGAACTCCAGATACATGTGCCACCTTGTACATCTGGCTTTACATGGATACTGGGGAGTCCAACCTGGGTCATCAGCCTTTGTAAGCAAGCATCTTTAATCACTGAGCCATCTTCCCAGCTCAGAAATGAGCATTTCTAACTCCTGAGTACCCTTGTTTCTTTCCCACAGTGCTCCTACATCCCCCACAGCCTGGATGACTACAGGATGGCCCGGGCTGATGTGGAGAAGGTCAGAGCCAAATTCCATGAGCTTCGGGTTTTCTTCTGCTTCCTGGCGACTCAGGAGAATAAGACCAGTGTTCTGTACCAGCGCCTCTATGGGCCTCAGGCCCTCCTCTTCTCCCTCTTCTGGCCCACTTTCCTGTTGACTGGTGGCCTCCTCATTATCGCCATGGTGAAGCTCAACCGGTCGCTCTCCATCCTGGCAGCCCAAAAGTAGCCTGATCCACTCTGCACCATAGATGAAGGACTAGGTGGGCTTTGGTGGGGCTGGTCCCCAATCCTTATACCTCCTCCCTTGCCCACCCAACACTATTGTTAAGTCGTTTCTTGCTCAAGAAAGTATAGTAGCTTCCTAGTGCCTTGGAGGGCAAAGGTCAGACAGTTACTCTCCTTACTACCTGTCCTCACTCAATTGGCCTCTTCTCTATCACCTAGTGTGTCACAGTGCTCCCTTCAAATGACAAGGATTGTCACCTCTGTGCCTATGTTCTCTCTTGACTCAAAAGCCTTCATATCCCACCCAGGATGTTATCCTTGGAAGTCTTCAGTTTCTTCTTTGAATTCCATAACAAAAATAATAGTAGGTCTCATTTCTAGAGCACATTTAGGTTTTCAAGGATACTAAGTCACATGTATGTAATTTCTGATGTTAAAAATAAAAATATAAAAACTAAAAAGTGTCCCTCAGTATATTCACAGGGTATTGGTTCCAAGAGCCCCCTAGATGCCAAAGTCAACAGATACTCGAGTCATTGTATGGATTGGTACAGCATAGAACCTACGCTTGCCTCCCTTGTGTGTTACCTCATCTCCAGCTGACTCATGCTGCCTAATGCAATCTCAATGCTATGTAAATAGTTGTAGTTCTGGATAGTTTAGGGAATGATGAAAAGAAATAGTCTGCCCATGTTCAGCACAGATACAATATTCAGCTCAAATATTTTCAATTCGCCATTGATTGAACTCACTGTGGCAGAACCTGGAGGCATCGTGACTGAGTATATGAGAAATAACAACAACAACAACAACAAAAAAAACCCTGAGAAAATAAACACAAACACATCAAAGTATTAACAGTGGGATGGTGGTTAATTTAAATTTTCTTCTTTTCCCTCATTTTTGGTTTTGGTTCTTTCCCCAAACTTTTCAATAATAGGAAAACTTAATAAGAAAAGCAAGAGTAGATGTGATTTGGGGGGAAAGTTGAGGGTCAGGAGAGTGGTCTGGGGAGGGGATGCTTCTCACAGTCAGAGACGGGCCTTAAAGGACACAATGCTAATATTCCTGGGTGGAGATCAGACTCACTTAGAGGAGGCTTTGTGGTTTCGGTCACAGGTGAATTCTCCACTCCTGAGCCTGCTGGGGAGCCCATCTCTGGTGCTTGAAAGTCAAGCTTGGAGCATGAATGAGCATCACTACTTCCCTTCTCCTCTGGTTTCAGTATGCCTCCATAAATTCCAGATTCTATGTCAATGGCACTTAGAGGTAATTAGGGTTTGATGAGGTCTCTGGCCCCTCAGTGTTTTCATTATCAAAACAAGAAGTAACAATGGTTGTCAATATTAAATGAGTTATTATGGAAAGTTCTCAAAAGAGTGACTGATAGGTCTGTAGGGATGGAGTCCTTGGATAGCATTAATGAGGCTCTGGGGTCTCTCTCCAGCACAAGGAAGAGGAGGAAGAAAAGGAAGGAAAAGAAGAAAGGGAAAAGTGAGGGGAGGGAGAAGAAGATTAAGCCCAAGATGATAAGATTCCAGGGCCTGGCAGCTCAGCCATAGTTCTGGGGCATATCTGGCTGAAGGGCTCTGGGACACAACTACCCATAGCCACAGGGCTGGGGAAAGAACACCATGACATCCACCAAACCCCCTCAGACACTCTCACCTAGGGAGCCCTGGGCACATGCCTGTGCCCACTAGTTTCTTGGATGTGCACTTTTCTGTCCAAAGGCAAGTAGTTTACCATTGCTCAGAGCTTCTTCCTCCTGGCTTCAGGGAAGTCTCACAAATCTTCTAAGAAAGTCTAAATTGTGATACTGTGCTATAATTTTCCTGGGAGAAATCCAGAAAAGAGTACACAGAATCTTGCTGTTATTTCTTACAACTGCTTGTGAATTTATAATTATCTCAACAATTCAAAAAGAGAAAGAAAAGTTTCCAGCAAGAAGCCTGACTTCAAGGGCTTACTTAGTGCATGGTTTCCATGTATCTCCTCTTGGGACTAGAAGACACAGAAACTCTGAATATCAAAATAGCCCTTGGAGAAGGAGAGGGCATGGAAAACCTGGTACATAAGGGTGCTTAGTCTCCTCTGTCCCTTGCATTAGTAATGACAAGTTTCATTTACTTGGGAAAAAAATGTTCTCCTGTCAACAAAGACTGGCCTACTTCTATCAAATGCCATGCCCATCTGTGCCCACAGAGCAATATGCGCAGAATGAGTGTGAAATAATGGGCATTTAAGCATGATGGAGTTAGACACAGAGGAAAAATGATCCTTGCAACAATGGCTACCTGCAAGCAGAGAGCCCTAGTTGGGCCTTAATAGGTAGCTGCTGGAGAGCTTTTAATTCTTATCTTACTTTAGTATTTGCTCTCATGGGCCAGTGATTTATGCCTGCAGAGGTGCAACTGGCCTCCATGTTCCCTCCCTGTGACGTCAGACCACCTTATGCAGACAAGAGGTGAGGGCATCTCTGAGCTTTTGACTTTGGGTGCAACGAACCCTTGTGGAACATTCTAGCAGGGCCAAACCTCAAAGAGAACTTCAGCTCACCAGCCAAGATTACATCTAGGGTGGGGAGAGGAGCTGGAAGTTGAGTTTGTTTTCCAATGGTCAAGATTGTCCAATCCTGCCTGTGTTATGAACGCTTCCTAAAGCTGGGGAATGGCTAGGTTTGGGGCTCCCAGATAGGTGAAGTCATTGAGGTGCCAGGAGAGAACATGGACAGTTTCATATGTATCTCTTCCATTTGGGTTTTCCTGAATCGTGTTCCTTATAATAAGCCAGTGCAGTCAATAGCCACCCCCTCAACCCCAACCAGGCCTTTGCTTTCTAGAAGTTTCATATTTAACTAGAGCCTGAGCATTTGAAGTGGGAAATTCTAGAACTCCAAAAATGATACATTTCAATTTGTATGCCATTCTGAGCATTGTGAGGAAGCCTTGTGCTTTGTCCTGCCTGGATGGTGAACTATCCCTTTGTCCAGTGTCCAGGATATCTGTACTCTGTATCTGTACTATGATCTCCTCCTGCATCACTGAAGAGTAGCTTGGCTAGTGGAGTCTTGACTAACACAGGGACTACCCAGGCATTGCAGTGCTCTGTTCAAGTAGCTCTTACTTAGTAACCCAATGCTGCATTTCCATGTCTGCCTCATTTATCTCACTTCGCCCCATCACATAAGCATGACAGCATCTCACATTACCACAAGCAGAATGAGTACAGTAAGATACTCGGAGGGAGGGAGGGAGAGAGAGAGAGGCTCTGCTTCAAATGAGATGGAAGGTTGGAACCAATACACAAAAATTGCCCTCTCCGCATGTACTGTGGTATGTGTGCAACCACACTCACACACATGAACAAGCACACACATCACATACAATAGAAAGCCATCTAAGGAAGACCAAATATCAAAGTGTGAAGAGAAGGTAGATGATCTTGAACACTCAGATGACAACCAAGATGTGAAATCTATGGACACCATTAAAAGACCAAATTGACAAATCATGAGTGGAGAAGAAGAAGGAGGAGAAAAAGGAAAAGTTGTTAAAGACATATGTTCACTAAAATCGTAGTGGAAAATTTCTCAAATCTAGGGAAAGAGATGACCATCCAGATCTAGCAGTCTTAGAACACTAGACAGAGACCAGAAAAGCACCTTCCCACATTATATATTTTTTAATATTTTATTTATTCATTTTCAAGTAGAGAGATGAGAGAGAACTTTTGTTACAATATATTTTAATTTAATTAATTTATTAGAGAGAGAGAGAGGATGAGAATTGGCATGCCAAGGCCTGCTGCCACTGCAAATGAACTCCAAACACATGTGCCACTTTGTGCATCTGGCTTTATGTGGGAACTGGGAATTGCACCTGGGCGGGCAGGCTTTGCAAGCAAGAGCCTTCACCATTGAGCCATCTCTCCAACCCAACAATATATTTTTATAATTCTTCTATTTTATTAGTTATTATTAATCTTTTACTTTGATTTATATGTTAAACTTAATCATAGGTAAACATATGTACAAATATATACTTATATTTTAATATATGTAGAAAACAGTATTCTCCTGAGTTCTGTGGAGCCTTCTAGTACATTACTGAACCTGGAAATCAGGGAGGTCATGGAAAACATCTGTCAGGCAGAAGTATGAATCACCTGAGTACCCCATTTGTGGCTGGCATCTGAAATGGGGCAGTCTTGTAGGACTACAGAATTAACCTATGGAGTCTTGTACTAGTATTGGGTCATATCAAAATTGAATTAAATTGTAAGGCACCTAAGTAGTGTCTGAATGGGTAGTATCCAAAAGAAAAACAACAACTTTCCTATTTGATATCAGAAGCATGACCAGCCAGGAACTCCCCATGCACCTCTGCATTTCTCCTCTGTAGTGATCTACATCTGTAGTCTTTAGATGAATGACTCACTTTTCCAAGATGAAGCTCTTTCATTCTACGATGTATTTAGTTAATCATTCCCCATATACAAATCTGTCATTCCTAATAGTAATACAAACTAACATTTGTTGAGCACCTGTGCACCAGGATTTGGGCCAAGCCTTTCCATTTACAGCTCATTTAATACTAACAGCATCCTCTGAGGTTAATATTGGCATCTCCATTTCATAGATGAGGTAACTGAGATACAAGGAGCAATTTAACTTGCTCCAGAAGTCAGAAAATGGTAGAGCTGGCATTTAATGCTAGACAGGATGGCTTCAGATTTTAATATGACGCCCTAACCATCAGAAACCTCATTTTCGCATCTCGTCTCCACATCAAATTCTGAGAGCCTGGGTGATGCCTCCACAGACCTCACAAAGCCAGGATCTCACAGACTCCCCAGATCATACACCAAAGGGTCAACAGATGTGACATCCTAGTAGGGATGTCTGAAATGTGCACATCACCAAGACTAAGCCGTGCTGCTACAATCTGCCTGAGTCCACCTCCTCCAGCCCACAGCCCATCCAGACCCACCTGGAACCAGGTGCGCTCCAGCCTCAGTGATCTTCATGGGATGGGCCACTCTGTGACAAAACAGAGAGCAGCTCTCCAACTGACTCTGGCTTTCCTTCCCCAGTGTTCACAAACCATGGACTGCTCTGCTGTGGAATTTGTCCAGGAGTTGACAGTGTAATCATTTCTATCATTTCTGCTTAGTTTTATCGTCTTCTTTTACTATCAATTATAAAATTCTGGTAAAGTCATACCTTCATGGCATCCAACTAAATTCTCTGCAAATATGCTGGTCATGGCTCCTCAATCTGTTTTCTTTTCTTTTCTTCTTCCTTCCTTCCTTCCTTCCTTCCTTTTTTCCTTCTTCCCTTCCCTTCCCTCCCCTCCTCTGCCCTCCCCTGCTCTGTCATAGTCAGCCACACCGCTGGGATGAATCTCCACACCAGGCACAATTTGGGGAGGAAAGTATTGAAATAACAGCTCCAAGGGAACTTCCAAAAATGAAGGAAAAGGCTGGCCCCCTTTCATAAATCCAAGCAGAGAGACAGCCAGCACCAGCAGCCAGGGGAGGAAGGAAGAGCGGTCCCCTTTCTCTCAAGCTTCCTTATATCCAGTCCCCTTCTGGAAGGCCCACCCACTTGGGAGGAAGGTCTCACTCTGGAGAAGGAACCTCCTCCCTTCTCCAAAATCCCAAAAAGATTTTGTCAATCATTTCTGCAGGCAAACTCAGAGACCTACCCCAGATTACTGTGGATTATTACACAGGTCAAATTGACAACAAATTTAACCATCACAAATCCACCCATTGTCAACTTGACATCAAATCATATCTCCTTAGATCTTAATTTTCAAATGAAGACAGTAATATCATGATTCTGCCTAACATGATATAATTATCCC
The DNA here is from genome assembly GCA_004024765.1 of Zapus hudsonius. NCBI lineage: Eukaryota > Metazoa > Chordata > Mammalia > Rodentia > Dipodidae > Zapus > Zapus hudsonius. The sequence continues at coordinate 441 of PVHP010038003.1, read as the reverse complement.
ATGTACAACTGGAAACGCATAATCTTCCCCAACATAAGGCAGGTCCCTTGAGGAATGCTTAGTCTAATATCTACTGTTCCCAAAGCAAAACCAGTGACTGGCAGTCTCCAGATTTTCCAATTTGTCCCTCCAGCTTCACTGAGTAGCTGGGGAAACTTCCATCCTGCGCCAACAGCTCTCCATGGTAGCCCTCTCACAGTCCTGGTATATCCAAAACATCTCCGGATCTTCAATGTAAACCACAGTCCATTTACCAAAACCCAAACTGCCTCACTTGCCAATCATGGACTTCATGCCCTGTTCTATATACCGCATCTCAGCAGCGACTCCTGAAACTGTGTGCACTTCATGACCCTCTCCATGTATGTATTCCTCATGCTTCTAAAAGCAATACCCCAGGTATGCAGGACACAGCCATTTTGTTAATTCAGGGACAAAATA
>PVHP010038002.1:0-17364 GCA_004024765.1 Zapus hudsonius | reverse complement strand
TCTGTCCCCTTTCCTTCAGGCTTCCCCCTGGGCTCCACAATACAGTCTAAAACCAAGGGTATCTGGATGTGGTGTGTGCCCCACCCCAGCAAGCCAAACCACACCCTGGTTCTCCTGGACACCGAGGGCCTGGGCGATGTGGAAAAGGTGAGTCCTAAGCTGGTCCTTTTCATTTGAGATTTTCTTTTTGCCTCAGCAGGACTCTTTGTAAATAATCTAACTGTTGTGACCTACAGCAAATGAGGGAAGTGCTGGGTTGCTTAGATTTTGCTTCTAGATCAAACCAGCTGTTGGGCAAAATGTGCTTTCATTTCTTTTTCAAAAAATTTAAATATTCTATTTATAGTTTATTTTATTTGCAAGGAGAGAGAGAGAGAGAGAGAGAGAGAGAGAGAGAGAGAGAGAGAGAGAGAGAGAGAGAGGAGAATAAGAATTGAGGATTTGAACCTGGGTCAGCAGGCTTTTCAAGCAAGTGTGTTTAATGGCTGATCCGTTTCTCCAGCCCTGTTTTGATTTTTTTGTCACTAGAGTGAATGCCTTTATTAAATATAAGGGCTTATTGAGCAGCCATGTTCACGGTTTCTAGGCATGGTAGATGTTGGTGAATAAAATAAAGGTTTGCCCATCAATGAGATGGAAGTCTGTTGGAGGAGCCCACACGTGTGCATTGTGATTCAGCCACTCTAAACGGAGCTGGGGCTGGGGCAGCCCCTTTTGAATTAGCCGGTGTTGGCACAGGGTGTTGGGTCTTCATCTCGGGTGCCCAGCCATCACTGGAAGTCTGCCCTGGAAGCCTTTCTCATTAAGCCCTCTGGCGTCTCATTAAGGGGCGCTGTCACCCATCGGCATCCCCGGGGGCCCCGTGAATATATCCTTACATCTTGAGAGGCAACCCCGGCAGCACATTGGAGCTTCTGCTATGAGCACCTACGTGTAAGGATACCAAGATGGGAGGGTGAAGGGGCATCCATCCCTCCTCAGTGGCTGAGGGCTGGCTCTTAGGAAAGTGTGCATTTGGGGGTGGGATTACAAAAGTCAGATTTGTATCTCTTAGGATAAACCTCATCAACTAGTCACAGGGCATTGGGGAAGTCCCCCTCCCCCAGGAAGTGGTGACTATCAAGACAGGTGTTTGTCCTACAAGGAATATTTTCACATTAACATTGTGATTTTTTTAGCTTGAATAAGTGAACTGATTGATTTGCCCCCCTTTATTTTGAGACATTTGAGAGTTATGTCTAAATTTCCATATTTCCATTTTATCCAAAGAGGATTAATACATTTTGTATTTCTCGTTTTTAACTTTATTGGAATATAAAGTTAAATGGCTGTTAAAAATTGCCTGTATTTGTGCTGGGGAGATCTTATTCCTCATCTCTGTGTGATGTGAACATTTATGATATGATGTAAGTCTGTTATATATTACCAGCCATGGTCACCACGCTGTTACACCGTAACTCTCCAGACTCATCCTGCACACATTTAACCATGTCCTCACTTCTCCCAAGCCCCAGACCCTGGCAAACACATTCTATCCTCTCTCCTCTAACTCACAGGACTGATAGGACTCATTTAGATGCCACACTCAAGTGACATCATGCTCATTTCATTGGGCATAACACCTTTAAGTGTCATACATGGTGTTTACCATGGCAACATTTCCTCCCCCAACCTTTTTTTTTTCAGTAGTGAGGATTGAACCTAGGGCTTCAAGCATACCAGACAAGTTCTCTACCAATGGCGCTATATCCTCAGCCTGAAACTTTAAGTTTTGTTTTTTTTTTTTTGTATTGGTTGTGGTTTTGTTTTGGGGGGTTGGGTTTTTCTTTTCTTTTCTTTTCTTTTTTGAGGCAAGGTCTCACCCTAGCCCAGGCGGTGTCCTGGAACACACACACACACACACACACACACACACACACACACACACACACGTGTATATATATTGCCTAGGCTGACTTTGAACTCATAGCAGTCCTCCTACCTCAGCCTCCTGAGTGCTGGAATTAAAGGCGTGCACCACCACACCACCATTATTTCCTTTATATGATTGAATACATAGGCTGCATGTTTTCTCTGTTGGGTGTATGTACATGTGTGTATTGCATGTGTGTGGAGGTGCGCATGCATGTGCATGCGTGTCATGTGGAAGCCAGGGGACAAGCTCAGGGTCCTTCCTCAGGTGCCTTCCACCCTTTTTAATATTAGAAATAAGCTCTCTCATTGGCCTGGAACTTGCCTAATTAGGCTAGACTGCCTGCAGTCAGCCCAAGGGATCCATGTTTTTCCACTTCTCTAGTGCTGGGATTACAAGTGTGCACCACCACGCTGGACCTTTTGTTATTCCCCCCCCCCATGGATTTTGGGGATTAAGCCCAGGTTGTCATTCTTGAAAAGCAAACATTTTACTGATTGAACTGTCTCCCCAGCCCCACATTCTGTTCATCATGCATTCATTATCCTGAAAATGATTTATTTAACTTTATTTTTAAAGGACTGGATAAAGAAACTGTGGTTTATATATAATTCTTTTTTTACTTTTTATTTTTAACTAGGGATTTACTAAGTTACCTAAGCTGACCATAAAGCCCAGGGAAGGCTTCGAACTTATGATCCTTTAATTTGGACACCTTCTGAGTACCTGGAGAACAGCCCTGGGCCATCACAGTGCCCAGCCCAAGTGAACATTTCAACCATGGACTTCTAAGTCCCTTGCTTTCATGTGCTTTCTAGGGTGACCCTAGGAATGACTCATGGATCTTCGCCCTGGCTGTGCTTCTGAGCAGTGTCTTTGTCTATAACAGCATGAGCTCCATCAACCACCAGGCCCTGGAGCAGCTGCAGTATCCTTCCTGGGAGTCCAGTGCCGTGTTTCAGGGAGTGTTTGGGAATTAATATTGAGTCATTTTCTCTCATTCTGACACCGAGTTGCTGAGTTGCTTTTGGTTGAAGAGAGGAGACCTAGGGCAGAAAATATATATATATATATATGACGTGTGTATGTATATGGTATATAGTATATACTATATATCATACTATATATGTCTGTGCATATATATATATGACAATATATATGTATTTTTTAAACAAGAGATTCATGGGCTGGGGACTCCCTTTTCCTTAGCCAGGTCCTAGTAATGTGACAGAGCTCACAGAACTAATCCAAGCAAAGTCCTCCTCAAATCCTGATGGAATAAAGGATTCCTCAGAGTTCGTGAGCTTCTTTCCAGACTTTGTGTGGACTGTTCGGGATTTCACACTGGAGCTGAAGCTAGAGGGATGCCCCATCACTGAGGATGAATACCTAGAGAATTCCTTGAAGCTGATTCCAGGTGCAGAAAGGTCTGTGTGTGGGGGTGGGGGCTGAGCAGGGGGTAGGTGGGGGCTGAGTAGGGGGTAGGATCCTCTGACCCCGTCATTCCTGGAGTTGCGTTTGTATTTGAGATGAGATGGATACAGAAATGACAGAGCATTAGTTGATAAACTCCAGGAACTGGTGCTTAATTTTTCCTAAGAAATACAATCTAAGTCATAGTGAATCTATGTGTAACCAAGTTGTTCTTTATACAATTTATGCCTTAGTATCTACATTATAGTGGGTGCTAGACCCTTCTAAAGAGCAGACATTTGGGTTCTCTTTGGTGGTGTCTGTGTTCCTCTGTTTAGGAAGCAGTTGATCACATAATTACTGTAATTCATGGGCTGGAGAGATGGCTCAGCAGTTAAAGGCACTTGCTTGAAATGCCTGATACTAACATATATAATTTCATAGAGTTATGTATTATTCATGTTCTTCTTCTTATGATGGAACAGGAATTCCTAAATCTATAATGCTAGATCAGTTACATCATCGATTAGAATAACTCTGCTCTAATTAAACCTGAGAAGACACATGCCTTTTCAATTTATACCTTCTCAGTATTCACTATGAATCACAAAATTCAATGTATTTTATACATCATAGCTATCAGTTATTTCTAACATTATTACTCATGCTACAGTTTCAAAATTCATTATATTAATAGATATATGAACTGTTCCCATGTACATTATCTGTATGGGTATGTAGTTAATGAAGCCTTGTAAGGAATAGCAATTCTCTTCTCTTTTCTCCTCTCCGCTCCTCTCTTTTCTTTTCTTTTCTTTTCTTTTCTTTTCTTTTCTTTTCTTTTCTTTTCTTTTCTTTTCTTTTCTTTTCTTTTCTTTTCCAGGTAGGTTCTTGCTCTAGCCCAGGCTGACCTGGAATTACGGAATTCACTGTGTAGTCTCAGAGTGGCCTTATACTCATGGTGATTCTCCTACCTCTGCCTCCTGAGTGCTTGGATTAAAGGAGTGTGTCATCATGCCTGGCTTTTTTTTTGGGGGGGGGGAGGGAGAGCAAGGTCCCACTCTAGCCCCAACTGACCTAGACCTCAGTCTGTAGCCCTGCCTGGCCTTAAAGTGACTATGCTCCTGCTACCTCAGCCTCACAAGATTAAAGATGTGATCCACCACGTCCAGCAGGAATAGCTACACTGACTTGTTTTCATTTTCTATCTATGCTTTCTCAAAAAAAAAAAAAAAACCAGATAAGCAGAAAAGCAACCTGTCAAACCAACATTTATTTAACTCAAAGGATTTATGAAGTAGTGGCAATCATTTTAAGATCACATCCTGGTTACATTTTTTGAAGATTTTTTTTAAAGATAAAAACAGTTAACGTTTAAAACTTTTTAAAAACTTAGCGTGTGGTTTATGCATATGGGAAAATGCGTGTGTTAGTGCATGTGGAGGAGAGAGGTCAATATTGGGCATCTTTCTCAGCTGTTCTCAACCTTTAATTTTTATCCTGAAGTGAACAGGAAGTGCACTTAACTGCTGAACCATCTCTCCAGCCCCAAAATTGTTTACCTTAAGAGCTTGTTTGGAGGGTCCATCAGGGAAGCATGGTTACTGGTGTATTCTCTTCTCTAGTCAAGGAAGGTCATCTTCCTCAACAGCCCGCTTCAGGAGGGACACACGCATATGGGGCAGTGAGGGATGAAGGGGACACCTGCTAGCAGCCAGTTTAGCCGAATCAATCCTGGTGATCAGTGATGTGGCAGATGTTGCAGCCAGATGCACAAAAGTCGTTTTTCTTAGATAATCACATTATCATCCTTAACATTCCTAACATCTCTTTCTAATAATCTGTTATCTTGTTGGTCCCATGACTCGGTTTCTATGAGAAATTGATTAGGCCAGAAATTTACACTTAACTTTCATTGTATTTTATTTTGTGTGCATGTGTGTATGTGTGTGGGCACTTGTGTATATGTCGGTACATGTCTAGAGGTCAATACTGTGGTCTTCCTCAGTCACTGTGCACCTTACTCTTGGAGACAGGGTCTCTTGCTGGGCTTAGAGTTCACTCATTTGATTACACTATCTAGCCAGCAACTCTTAGGGACGCACTTGTCTCTGCTTCCCTAACACAGGAATGGCAGGCATGCCTCCACCCCAGCATTTTACATGGGTACTGGGAATCCAAACTCAGGTCCTCATGCTGGCACAGCAAGCACTTTCCTGACTGAGTCATTTCCCCAGCTGTTAACCTTTTATTACACAGTAGAAGCCTATACAACTAGCGCTTGATGCTAAGTTTACGTCTGCAGACGTCAACCATGTGTCTTCCTGCTGGAGTCATATGTCTCCTGAAATATCTTACCAGTTATAACAAGTACAAACTTGGACTATGTTTGATGTACAAAGAAATCTTGCATGTTTATGGTAAAGAAATCCTGTAAGTGCAAAACATTGCAAATATACAAGAACCCCTATTTTCAGCTTTCTAAGATTATTCTCATTGAATTCTCTTTTCCCTACCTGTCCCTCAGGTAACAGTCGCAAAATCAAAGCATCCAATTTGCCCAGGGAGTGCATCAGGTATTTTTTTCCAAAACGGAAGTGTTTTGTTTTTGACTGGCCAACATTTGACAGACAAGTCTTACTCAATATTGAGAGTGTAACAAGTGATCAACTGGATCCTAAATTCCAGGAACAAACAAGTAACTTCCTTTCTTACATGTTCACTTATGCAAAGACCAAGACCCTCCGAGGGGGAATTGTGGTCACTGGAAATCGTGAGTTTTCATCGATCTATTTATCTATCATCTATCTGTCATCATTCTATTTATCTATTCATCTATCTGTCTATCAATCTATTTCTGTCTTCACTAATATATTTTGATTATATTAGAAAATGCATGTTATTTTTTATTGATTCTATAAATAATGGTAATACTCATACATGCATACTTTGAAAAAATATATTTTATAATTACACATTAGGGCTTATACATCCTTCTTCAAAATTGCAAACTTTGTCACTGGTACCTAAGGCTCCCACATAACTGAATTAATTCTCAATTAATAATAAAATCCCTAGCAAATGAAGTCCTCAATTGATAATCAAATAACTCTTAAAATTATTAAAGCAGATATAGTCTATTTTCATAGGAGATGTTTTATATGTTAACTATTCTTTGAAAGAAAAATATGAAATGTTATTTTGGAAATTAAAAGCAGTTCCAACATAAAGACTAGTACCTGAAAATTCACACTTCAGAATTAGAAACAAATGTAATTTGATATTAGCCTACCTCATCTTTAGTCTACCTACATAGACATTTTTCTTTTAAAGTTATAATTTGGAAATTATGTTTTTCATAGACAGCTGACTTTATTAGACCAAGGTGCAAAAAGAAAAAGAAATTGTTACAATGCTGAAGGAATTTTGTATATATTCACGTGTGTGTGAGAGAGATTTTAGCAATATAGCCTCAGAATTTTGGATCCTATTGACTTATAACTTCCTATTTATCTCCCTCAACTCCTGGCTCATGGAGGTCTGGGGACTCTGGTGACCACCTATGTGGATGCCATTAATAGTGGAGCAGTGCCTTGTTTGGAGAACGCAGTGACAACTTTGGCCCAGCGTGAGAACTCTGCGGCTGTGCAGAAGGCAACTGACCACTACAGCCAGCAGATGGCCCAGCGCCTGCAGCTCCCCACAGACACGCTGCAGGAGCTGCTGGACGTGCATGCAGCCTGCGACAGGGAAGCCATTGCCCTGTTCATGGAGCACTCCTTCAAGGATGAAAAGCGGGAATTCCAGAAGACACTAATGGTAACCTGGTTATGTCAATAACTGTTGGAAACCTTTTCCTTGAAGAATGCAGCCTTGAAGTGCCCGTGTTGGTCCCAGGGTGCATGTCTCGTTTAAAGAGAAGGCATTTCAGATTACCATGATGAAAATAATTTCAAATCACTACATGTCCCCCTCCCCAAATTTCTGGCATTTATTTAATTTTTAATTTTTTTTTTTTTTGAGGTAGGGTCTCGCTCTAGTCCAGGCTGACCTGGAATTCACTACGTAGTCTCACGGTGGCCTTGAACTCATGGTGATCCTCCTACCTCTGCCTCCCGAGAGCTGGGATTAAAGGCGTGCGCCACCACACCCGGCTCTGGCATTTATTTTTTATTCAGAAATCTCTCTGTTATCTGAAAAAAAAATTGGCTTAGATGGCCTCTTTAATGCTTCTGATTGGTTAATATGTCTATAGAGTCTAGCCAATGTGTCTGTGTGTTCTAGACAATATGCGCATGGGTTTTAGATATAACATACTGCGGTTTCTAGCCAATGTGCCCGTCAGACATAGTAACTGGTCTGTGGGTTCTAGTTAACATGTCTGTGAATTGCAAGCCTGTTCAAACATGCCCAGGCCATTCCTGAACTGCTTCTAGTCTCTGAGCAGACTCCCCTGTTCCTGGGAATCCCAGCCTCCCTTCCAGAGTCGCATTCTAGGCCACTGTCCATATTCCCTCTTGTTGCCGGCTTGTGCCTTAGAGCACCTGACAGCTGCAAGGAACCAGAGGCTGTGGAATGTGGTGCCATCGTTTCCCTGAGGGTCATCTTGAGACCAGGGGGAGGCCAGGAGTTTTCCATTGTCTTGCAGAGTGTTTAGGGTCGTTCATAAATTCTGAGATTCCCGATTCATTCCAAGTTTTACTCCATCTGTAAAGTGGTTTTCTCACGAGAAACAGTGGACCTCCCACAGGATTCATTGACATTTCATCTTCGTTTCTGCCGTGTGGTCACATTTTTGTGACTTTCCCACACAGGAATCCATAGAGAGGAAGAAGGCAGATTTCGTGCTGAAGAATGAAGAGGCATCAGAGAAGTATTGCCAGAGAGCGCTGGCTCGGCTTTCAAAGCCCCTAACGGAGAACCTCTTGGCGGGGACCTTCTCTGTTCCTGGAGGACACAAGGTCTACATGGAAACCAGGCAAAAGCTTGAGCAGGACTATTGGCAAGTACCCAGGAAAGGAGTGAAGGTGAGGAACAGGACGACACAGTGGGATTACAGGAGTGGAACATCACACCCTGCCACTGATCTTCCCAGAATTCATCACAGGTCTTTGCTCCTTGGTCCTCCAGGCAAAGGAAGCATTCCAGAGGTTTCTGAAGTCCCAGGCAGCTGTGGAGGAGTCCATCCTACAGACAGACACAGCCCTCACGGATGCAGACAAGGCCATTGCAGGTACAGGGCCAAGTCTCTGCTTCAGGCAGTGGATAGACCCCGGCAGCGTGGTCAAAGCTTCCCCTACGTAGGAGCTTTCTAGCCTCCTGTGGACTGTTCCTTCTCAGGAGAACAAGGAATCCTGGCTGGATTGCAGCCATGTGGGCGGGGCCTTTCCTACCACCATGCTGGGTGGACCCACCTGGATGCGTTGATTTCCAGCCCTTCCTTCTGATTTGGTTTGCCTTGTGGGTTTAGGGATATGGAAACTGACTTTCTTCCCTCTGTAACCCCTCTTCCTGGAGCAGTCCAGCGGGCCCAGAAGGAAGCCGCTGAGAAGCAGCAGGAGCTGTTAAGGCAGGAGCAGAAGGAGTATCAGCAGCTGATGGAGCAAAGAGAGAGGAGCCACAAGGAGAACTTGGAGCAACTGAAAGTCAAGCTGATGCAGGAGAGAGCAGTGCTCATTAGAGAGTATGAAATCATGATGGCACACAAGATCCAGGTGGGTCTCCGGGACCCTGTATTGGGCTCACGGGCCCATCACGGCAGAAAACACTCTTGGCACATTATTCGAGTTCCCCCTCTTTTTAATGGTGCCTTTACATTTCACTCCAAATTTATATTCTAGAGAGTTCAGGTCATCCATGGTTCCTGTAAGTTCTTGCAGGATATAGATAAAAAATGAGCTGTTAATTTTTGGAAATTTTAAAGTGATCTCATAAGGGCTGACTGAACACTCAGGTACAGTCCATGTGCACAGCAACTGGTTTGCATTACCAAGACCCAGGCCCTACTATCACCTACAGACCCCCAGGACCAGCCATGCGGACAATTTCCATGCTGAAAAACACAAGGGTTTGAGCACTTTTGAACTTGCTGGATGGATTGCCTTCCCAGGTAGAACATGTCCTTGGGAGGATCTTCTAAGTGATGACTGGTTTCAGGATCAGCTCATAAGCTGCCCTTTTATCTATGATAAGGTGGCTGTGAGATCAGACCACTGGTGTTTCTATTGGTACACGTGTAAAAGAATGTCTGCACAGTAGCAAAACCATAATGGATCATTACCAACATTCAGAATGTTTTCTTGCGACCTCTATGTCTGACTCAGACATTCTTTGTGTTACATTCTCCTATGTTAATCAGGAAATCACTTTTGGGAGTAAACTAAAGACAGTTAGATACAAATCTTAAACAAAGCCTAACATATAACAATTGTGTGCTTAATGTGTTCACTTCCCTCCTGTTTTCACTTGTTTTAGGAGCAAAAGACTTTGCTTGAGGAAGAATTTGAGCAGAAGTCTGAAGAAATGAATAAAGAGATAAAGCATTTGGAAAATAAAATGAAGACAATGCAAGCAGAGAGTGATGACTTTATCAGCCATGCCTTGAAGACCTTCACTATGGTGATTTGTGCTCCTGTTATGTTGGCTGTGGATTTTGTAAAAGGCGTCGCCTCCCTGTTCTGAAGGATCTGCTCTTCTTTGAAGGAAATTGCAGATCATGGATTTATTGCTTTGGCCTGATTTTTTTTTTAGATGCACATGTTTTATTTTCACTTAGCAAAGTTACAAACATAAGAAACTCTGACTGATTCAGATATAGATATCAGGGCCTGCCCACATCAGTAGTTAGAACAAATGTGTGTATATTTTGCTAGACAATGTTTGCTTTTAGGAAAAACACTTTTGCAACACGAGTCACATTGAAGAGGGTTTGTGTTATCATTCGTAATGGCAAAAAAAATTGAAAGTACTTAAATGTCATTGTAAGATTGGAAATATGAATTTTACTATGTGCTAATGCTGGAATATTATGTTATCAGAAAATAAAATGTTCTGGAGCTTTCTGTGTACTGACATGAAGTGAGCTTGAAGATATAGTGTGAAGAAGAAAAGTCTGAATACCATACATGGTATGATCATTACTAAAATAATGCAACTATTGGGGTGGGTGGAGATGGCTCTTTGGTTTAAAGGTGCTTTTTTACAAGCTGCTCCTCCTCATCCTCCATGTAAATCCCTATGTGTCCATGGCAGTGGGAGGTGGAGCCAGGAGAATCTGTAACTTGTGAAAATAGTGACCAAAACCAAACAAACACAAAACAAAACAAAAACCCTAATGAGCTACCTCTTCCTAAAACAAGGTGGAAGAAGAGACGCACCCTGAGGTTGTCCTCTGGGTTCCACACATCATCCACATTTACACATACGCGCATACATACACACAAATTTTCAAAAACACAACTACATAAGAACACATAGATGGGCAAATAAAAAGCTAGACTCCTTGGCTTCCTCTGCGGAAAACAAATTGAAATCAGGGGTTGTAGGGTCATAAACATTTCATTATATACTTTAAAAATTCTATAAAGAATGCTTTAAAATAATATTTAACTTTTAATACTGACAGCCATAAAAATGAAGGCAAAATTTCCCATCACATGATAAACTTTCTCACTGTTTCTAGACATGGCAGGAGCCTGCTCCATGAGGTAACTCATACTAAGATCTGAGTGGCCTGAAAACCTAAAGTTTTACCCTAAGGCGTATTTGTTGTGACCTTATTTTTAATGCCTATATATGTTTCAAAACTGAAGTGTAAGCTTTTCTGTGAGTTTTTAAATCACATCTCTGGGTCCGTGGGTTACTTAGGGGGTTGCAGCGCGCATCAACTCCCCGTTCACCCACGGGAGCTGGGTGAGCAGAGGCTTGGAATAGCTGTGAGCCGACGAGAGATGAGACTCTCGGGAGAACGCGGCAGTGGGCAATTCTCATTTTATTGATAGATTGCAGCGGTTTATATAGAGAAAAGTCAGAGGTAGAAGCATAGGAAGCAAGATCTGTGGGCATCTCATGAGTTTGATTGGTAGGGGCCAGTATCCTAATTTACATAGATAAATTGAGGGGGCTACGTGACTCTATACATGGATAGAATGGTGATGTTAGCAGAGGAAATGAAACCTTATTGTTTGTTATTTGCAGTTGGAATAAGTTAGGCTTTGATCTGCTTTATCTTATCTTAGGGGACAGCTGTGGCCTGCCTAGGGGCTTTGGAGTTTTCAGGATTGCTAAGATTTACAGGGGCCCTCGGACTTTGCCTCAACTTCCTTATCAGGAGGAGACTGTCCCAGAAGCCTGCCAGACTCAGCAAAACCCTACTTCCTCCATGCCCCATTAGCAGGGTACCACACACATCTAGAGTAGCCTCTACTTAATCTCCCTCACAGACATGCCCAGAGATTTGTCTCCTAGGTAATTTTAGATCACATGGTCAGGCTTATCAAAGACATGGTGAACAGAGAGACAGCTGGTTGGTCTATCTTTGACCAATCAGTTTCAGGATAAGGTTTGAACTCTAGTTAGAGGCACCTCCCACTCAAGGGGGGGGGTCTATGGAACTTACCTGAAGGAGTTAACTGTCACAGCTCTACCTTCCAAAGACCCTATAACCTTCCCAAATTGCCATGAGCTGGGGGCCAAGTATTCAAAACACACAAGCTTATGGGTTCCCTTCATTCAATCCACCACATTGTCCAAACGTGTGCAGACTTTTCCTGATTATAGCTTTGACAGATGAATACCCAGATTCATGGGGAAAGTATGTACATCAACATGTCCCACTCAGGATTGTAAGACTTCATGGGGCCTATGCCAAGCAATGAGGGATGAAAGTATGTGGTCACTACTACAGGCCTCTTGAAAGAATTTCTGTGAAGTGAGCCACGGAGGGAGGAAGCCTCTCTCAGAAGTCTCACCTTCCTCGGTGTTATGAAATGGCAGGGAAATCACTTCATAAGCCCGGATAGACTCAACTGAACCGAGGACCATCAGGTCCCTTGGCATTTCCAAATACCTTATAATTCTATGGGGTGGGGGAGCTTGAAAGAAAGAATGTGTAACTTAAAAAAATAGCTGAAGGTCTTAAACACAGAAGGTTATAAACATAGGTGGCAAAGGGCACTCCAAGAAACCCTAAGGTAATTGAATGAAAGTCCCAGTGCCAGGACTGTCACACAGTGAGCTCACTGTGACCAGGAATATACCCAGGACCCTGCAAATCAGAAGGGCCATGGCCACTGCTGATGGATGCATTTCAGAACCACATGGAAGGCACCACACAGTCTGGCTGCAAGACATTAAAAAAACCAGCCTGCACCTCTACTTACACATATATGATATCTTTCCCTTAGGCTCTCTCCTCTCTCTCCCCTCAGAGCTTTATTTCGAGCTACATGGTCTCTACTGCTGACTTTTATTCCAACTCACACACGAATCTAAACACTTGAATCTAGAATCCACATATGAGAGAGAGAGAGAGAGAGAGAGAGAGAGAGAGAGAGAGAGAGAGAGAGAGATAGAGACAGAGACAGAGAGAGAGACAGAGAGAGAGCATGTGATATTTGACTTTCTGAGCCTGGCTTACTTCACTTAGCGAGATTTTATTTTTGAACTTCATATACTGGTTTCTAACTGTTTTATTTGGCTGAATATTATGTTTACAGGAATCATTCTTGTTCCACGCTGCAGCAATTATCTCTAATTTTTCTACCAAACACTAACTTTGACATGATTGACATTATGGGCTGCCTAAATCTTGGCTGTGTGGTTTGCTCTGTCATTGTTGAATGTTTAGCAACATCTTTGACAGATAACAGATCTCAGTAGTGCTTACTGTGTTAACCAATCCACAGAAGAGCCAAAATAAGCTTTGAGAAGCAGCAAGATCTTACAGGCCACCATATAGACACTGAACTTCATTCTAATTGTTGATGGGACCCTTTAAGAATTTCATTCAGGGGAATGGGAGGGTGGGGGAAGATACACACTAACCTTAACCAATAAAATCCTTACTTTCATAAATAAGTTCTCGAGAAAGTTGGGGACATTGTATGGTAAGAAGGGCCCTGAATAGGATGGGAAGAAGCCTAACCCCAATCCAAGTGGCTCTGGCCTATAACTTCCTGTCACAGTAACTGGTTACTTTCCACACTGAACTATTGATCAAAGAGACACATGAGGGCCCCAAAATAAGACAGGGCCACCCCAGGCCAAAGGTAAGACCCTATGGCTGACGATACCACAGCCTGCTATCACACAATACTGAGAGGCCCTGCTGGATCCAGAAAGGTAACCAGCTCCCAGATGGTAGCCTGTGTAGTGCTGGAAGGTGTTACATGAGCTGCCAGGGGAAATTGGCCATCGATATTCAGAGAATGTAGAGCACACTGCTATAAGGCAGAGACCAGCAAGTCAAGAAGTTCTCATCTGTGTGGTAGTTGTGTAAAACCTAGTAATCAATGACTCTTTGATTGGCTAAGAGATCCGCTCTAAGGGCAGGGAACCCTTAGCTGGAGATGGGATCCAAGACAAACTCTTCTGGAGACCAAGAACCCTGACTCCAAAGGGAAACTCTCACTAACCAATGGTTTACAGAGAGGCTACAACCATGAGAATCTTGACAAATCAACAGTGTTTATCTTATTTAACCTATACTGATCTCATTTTCCAGTGGAGATTCTATTTGTATCCCTCAGAAGGCAGCAAGAACCATAAAATTCCAATTACACCAATAAGACCTGAGATGATGGCCGACACCCAGGCAGATGAACCACTCCTAACTCATCATCTAGGGCCCAAATGAAACCTTTGAGGAAGTGGTGAGATGAGCAAGAGAGCTACCTCCATGGCAAGTCAGATAACCTATGAGAGGGTAATGGAGACAGACACCGAGGATACCCAACATAGCCCAAATGAGAACCTAAAGACTCTTACTATCTCAACAGTAAAGCAGACTTAAAACTCATCCACCATGACTCAGAGAACTTTGCAGAAGAGGGGGCAAAAAGATTGTAAGAGCCATGGTGGGGGAAAACCCAGAGACATTGCCCCCTTAACAACAACACACAAAGAAAAAACTGGCTACTGCTTGTACAATTCATAGCCCCCTATCCCATAGACCCGCCCAGCACTCCCACTGAGGAGGGCCCTCAGTGGGTTGGGGACAGAGAGGAGGGAAATGGGGGTACCATCAAAAGACTTGTTCATAAGATGTATCTAATTATTAACAATAAACAAGCTAAAATAAAAAATGATGCAAAATAAATCTGGGTAAACAAAAAAATTAATTCAGGGGCTGGAGTGATTTCTGAGTGGTTAAGGCGCTTGCCTGTAAAGCCTAATGTCCTGGGTTTAATTCTCCAGTACCCACATAAAGTAATGCACCAAGTGGGGCATGTATCTGGAGTTTGTTTGCAGAGGCTGGAGCATGCCCATTCTCTCTCTCTCTCTCTCTCTCTCTCTCTCTCTCTCTCTCTCTCTCTCTCTCTGCTTGCAAATAAATTTAAAAAAAAAAGAATTTTGGGCTGGAGCGATGGCTCAGCAGTTAAAGTGCTTGCCTGCAAAGTCTAACAACCCAGGTTTGATTCCCCCAGTATCCACATAAAGTCAGATGCACAAAGTGTTACATGTATCTGAAGTTTGTTTTCAGTGGCTAGAGGTCTTGACACACCCATTCTCTCTCCCCCCCCCATCTCTTTTCTCTCTCTCTTTGCTTGAAAATAAATAAATAAATGATTTTTTTAAAAAGAGTTTCATTCAGAATATTGACATGGTTTAATTTGTGTTTTTAACAAGTGCCCATGATGGAGACATACGGAATGCATTTCAGATAATAAAAAAAGATGGCTCCTGCCTATGACATCAGATTAAAAAGTAAATGCATCAGTTCAGCTTCTTATAATGTTCAGCCTGTTGAAGAAACATTAAAAACATGTCATGAACATGCACTTGAACAGTAGGCATTGCTACAACTCTTAAATGTTTTTCTGTTTCCTTCCAAATTGCACAGGCTTCAGCCATTTGGTTCTTAAACACTTAGCATTGAAGATTTCAAGCTACAAAAACAGACCCTTGTGCCATTTGTGGATGCCTGAAATGACATTGTCTGCAGACAGTGCAGGCCAGAACAGAAAGCAAAGAGGAGCTGCTTCTGTACTGGGCTGATTTCTAGGAAACCAGCTGCTTTCTTCTCTTTTACCAAAACATGAGCCTAATCTTTCAAATCTAAACTCACAGCAGATTATGTAAAACTTTTCATACAACTGCATCAAGGTTCCTACATTACTGCAGACCCTCTAAACATCATACAATTCCATTGGGAACCACCAGAATTCCATGGGCATAAATAGTCCATGGACATGCAGTGGAATCTGGGGTGGAATCTGTCAATATTCACCGACCTTCCGGTAACTTTGGAGTGTCTTTGGATACTTGTCTTACGAATTCAAAGAATTGAAATGCACAGAGCTGACAGTAAAGTTTAGAAATTTTATTAGTTTAGGAGAAATAAAGAGGAGAGAGTATGAAGAGCTCCTGCCCACGAGAAGGAACAAGATGAGTAAAGCCTGAGGACAGAAAGCTCATGAGAACAGGCAGGAGGGGTCAAGCCCACTTAGACACCCAAATGGGATCATTCTTAGGTTCTGTATGACGGCTGAGCTAAGCAGCCCTGATGCCAAGTTTTGGGGAATGAACTAACCAACCACAATATCAAGTTCAGAAGTTCAGGTTTAACCCTTCCAGGAACTTTAATAAAAATAAATTTATTGGCTGGAGAGATGGTTCAGTGATTAATGGTTCTTGCTCGCATGGCCTGATGGCTCGGGGTCAGTTCCCCAATACCTACATAAAGACAGACACACAATATGACACATGTACCTGGAGTTTGTTTGCAGTGACTGGAGGCCCTGGCACACCAATGCAGGCATGCACTCTCTCTCTCTCTCTCTCTCTCTCTCTCTCTCTCTCTCTCTTACATAAATAAAAATATTTTTAAAAGCTAAAATAATAGGAAACATTCAAAGACATTTTAAAAAAACTAGGAGGGATAACTATCTCCTTAATGAGATATGTACTTATCTACCCAGAAGCCTCTACTCAATGCAGTTGCTTAGAGACCCTCACTGCTAAACCGGCTCATTTTCTGACTCAGAAAGCTTAGCTTTTTTTTTTTTTTAGCTTTTATAAACTTTCTATTTTGCCCGGCTAGCTCAGTCGGTAGATCATGAGACTCTTAAACTTTCTATTTTAACTTTCTTTTTCTTACCCATCTCCCTCCTGCTGGCAGCTGCCTAGATATGCAGCCTGTCTGTCCTGGTTATTTGTTTTCTTCTTTCAAACTACAATAAAAATTTCAAGTTTCCTTCTAAGTCCTCTCTCTCTCTCCCCCTCTCTCTTTGCAATATATGTATACATTCATATGTGGAGGCACGTATGTGCCATGGTGTTTTAGTGTGGTGTGCACGTGCAGATCAGAGAACAACTCTGGGTGTTCGTCCTAGCCTTCCACCTTGTTTGAGGCAGGGTCTCTTATTACTCATCTCTGCACAGGCAAGGCTGGCTAACTGGCACGTGGGCTTCCCTGGATTCTCCTGTCTCCCTCTTCCATCCCTCCACAGAAGAGCTCATAACACAGACACTCACTACTGTATGCAGCTTTATGTGGATTTTGGGGATAGGAGCCCATTTTTAAGTTCTTTCATCTGTGAAACAAAGATCTGGCAAAGGGTCCCTGTATTCCCCAATAACACTATTCTAAAAGCGATAAATTGTGTTGCCCTATGTGAAAACAGATAAACTTTCAGAAAATTGGTCCTCACAAAGTATGTGAGATTTCACCTTAAAAGGTATTTGGCTCCAAACCAGAGAGAAATTATTGTCACTATTTCAGAAGATGTAACATAACCCAGATTTGGAAAAATAATGGAGGATCTCAAAGTTCTCTTTTAGCAATTTATGAAAGTTCTGGGAAATCAGGCCAGTTATAT
>PVHP010038001.1:0-17063 GCA_004024765.1 Zapus hudsonius | reverse complement strand
AGATACTAAAAGTGTATGAGGGTAGGAAGGCAGCGGTCACCTACTTTTTATAAAGAATCACAGATAGGAGGCTGCAGTGTCCAGGTGGCTCTGACAGCAACCAGAGGTGACTGGCCGTTAGGCCACTATGCCCTGAGCTCTGGTTTCATTGGCTCTGGCTCCCTGGTGAACTTACTTGGTGGCCCCCACTGCTGCGATGGCTCCGAACAGGGCTGGCTTTATCACTTTCCCTCCGAAGCCTCCACCCACTCGTTTCACATGGCAGGTAATCCTGTTGAAGGGGATGTTCAAGGTAGAGGCCACGGTTTTCTGTAAAAGTGAGGGTTATAAGAATGAGATTGGCTTAGGGGTTAAGGCTCTTGCCTGCAAAGCCTAATGACCCTTGTTTGATTCCCCAGTAGCCACGTAAAGCTAGATGCACAAAGTAGTGCATGTGTCTGGAGTTCTTGGAGGCCCTGGTGCGCTCATTCATCCATCCATCCATCCATTCATCCATTCATTCTCTCTCTCTCTGCTCTCAAATAAATAAATAAAACATGTTTTAAAAAAGAATGAAATGCCGGGCATGGTGGCGCATGCCTTTAATCCCAGCACTCAGGAGGCAGAGGTAAGAGGATCACCATGAGACTACATAGTGAATTCCAGGTCAGCCTGGGCTAGAGTGAAACCCTATCTCGAAAAAAAAAAAAAAAAACAAACAAACAAAAAAAAAGGAATGAAATGGCTTTTTGTTCACTGAAACACCACAGCGGAAAGCACTCACGTCTAGCTCCCAGTGAGAAGCAGCCTCAGCCTCAGCCTGCCTGGGAGGTTCTGTTTAGTTTACAAACACAGCTCTTCCAGCAGATATAATATTTACAAGGAAGGAAACTTTCAAAGTCCTGGGTTCTTATCAGAAAATGGACTCCTAGGCAAATGCATAGAATTAAAGACCCAAAGAGGTGAAAAGTAGTGAATTCCTGACATCCCACTAAAGAGGATGCATGTCTGTGGCTAAAACCTGGAGCACTCTGTGACTGAGGAAGTAACAGGTGTGATAAGTCGGTCTGGTGCACACACTTCTAGTCCCAGCACTCGGGGGCTGAGGTAGGAGTATCACCTCCAGTTTGAGGCTAGCCTGGGGTATAGAATGAGATCCAGGGCAGCCTTGGCTAGAATGAGACCCTGCCTCACACACACACACACACACACACAAAAAAAAAAAAAAAAAAAAACCCACAACAAAAACTGTAGTATAAAGTGATGTTTTTACTCTAAAGGTTAAATGATTATTTTATTTTTAAAAATATTTTATTTATTCATTTTTCAAGCAGAGAGATGAGAGAGAGAGACAGAGACAGAGACAGAGAGAGAGCGCACCAGGGCCACCTCCTTGTGGGTCTGGCTTATGTGGGTCCTGGGGGATTGAACCAGGGGCCTTAGGCACTGGAGGCAAGTGCCTTAACCGCTGAGCCATCTCTCCAGCCCCTAAATGATTATTTTAGAGGAAAATCAAATATAGGAAAAAGTTATGTTTTACAAAGTTCACATAAACCTGATGCAAAGAAACTTATTCTTTCCATTTAAAGTGGCCAGGCCTGTGTCTTTATGACTTGACAAGATCAGGAAAACATAGAAGAAAAGCTTCTGGATCTTAGCTGCATTACATATGTTGAACAGTTGTATTCTAAGGACGGGCCTCCATGATGGAATTAGGAAGTTGGGGCTGGGTGATTCCAGTCTTACCTGCACATGGGTCGGGTCCTGTGTGGACACATGAATGTCCAGTTCTTTGTCCTCTGTCTTTGGAATAACGAGCACTCTTTGTGTTTCCATGTAAAAATGTTCTTGTCCTCCAACATGGACCTCCCCTGTTAAGTATAAGCACAGGAAAATTTCTGGAGCTTTGTGCTGGCTGGAAGCCACCATCTTGGAGGAATTCAAAGGCAAGTAAGGTGTGGACTGGTCTCAACCAGGAACCAGGTGTTTGTCTTGTGGAAACCAAGGGCTTGTTCCAGAGACCATGGTTCCTAAAGTTCAAAGGGCTAGCTTCTGTTCCTTACTCTGCCTTTGGACCAACCACATCTTGGGAATTTTTCTCGTCCTTATTCTGTTGCTTTGATCCCTCACCCCCCAACACAGTGCCTATAGACCCCCCCACCTCCCACACTGAGAGGAAGAAGGATAAATTGCACAAAGCACATGCCTTTGTTGTGTGGGTGAGAACAGAATCTGGTGGTGAGCCTGCTAACTGCAGAATGGCTGACCTTCAATGATTTGATCCACGTTGTTAAATGCCTCCTCAAGGTTCCCTTTCTCGAGCTTTTTCTCAGGACACAGGAAAGAATTGTGTTTTATGGCATCCTGCATCACAGGAGAAAAACACAAAAGTCTGTTATTCTTCTTTTCCTCCTGCTGGCAGCTGGGATGTGCCTCCAAATCACTGTCTCCTGGGAACAGGGAAGGTGTCAAGAAATCCAGAACACTACAGCCACTGGATGTCAGAGGGGATGCCATCCAGATTTGCAGAGAAAGCCATCAAGAAGGCCTAAGGAAATGTTACGAAGGAAGCTGTGCTCAGAGCTGAGTCCTGGGGGTCATGGGCTGGTCCTCATGATAGATGGTGATTTCTTGTTTTCAGTATGGCTCTCCAGGGGACAGGTCCCAATGTACTGTGGGTGAGGCTCTGGGACCTCCCTTGTTACTTTTCCTTGAAGAAAAATACTTGTGTTTATTCACGAGCTTTTCACTGAGGACTCTGAAAAGGCTGAGGCTATGCCGAGAATCAAGACACAGGACAAGCAGGTCATTCTTTTGGGTATTTGACATTTTTCACAAGGGCTATTTTTTCCATTGGCCATATTTATTTATTTATTTTTATATTGTATTTATTCATTTATTTATTTGAGAGAGAGAGTGAGCGAGAGAAAGAGGCAGACAGAGAGAATGGGCATGCCAGGGCCTCCAGCCACTGCAAACGAACTCCAGACACATGTGTCACCTTGTGCATCTGGCTTTATGTGGGTGCTGGGGAATTGAACTTGGGCCCTTCTGCTTTGCAGCAAATGCCTTAACCATTAAGCCATCTCTCTAGCCCAGACACATTTATTTAAAGTAAACAACAAGTGGTCAGACCTTCTCTGTTAGAAGGTAAGTCTGATTTGGGTTTGATAGTGAAGATAAGCTTTGTGAATTAGTATTATGACAGTCATTTTCTATAAATGTAGTGAATGAAACCTTCAGCTTGGAGTATTGACATGTTTATAAAGTGTGTATCCACATAAAATGTGCCAGAAAACACATTTTTTGCAATAATTTAAAAATTACAGTAAAAATTTGGAGGGCTAATCTAAAACTTTGAGAAAGGATCTGGGACTTTTCAAAGGATCAAGGATCTCAAATATTGGCTGATGGGAATAAGGGAAAGTGTGGCAGCCCAGTGACTGAGAGTAAGTGTTCTAAACCTCCCACTCAGGAAATGATTGAACATGAACTAAATAACATTTATGAAACAGGCTTTGTGGAGAATGATTTTATGTATACATGAATACATGTACATATGTACATAGCTATCCTGCACTCGTTCTGGGGACCACAAGGGCCTCTCTAGCCCTTTGCTCTGGGTGTTTTCTTTCTGACAATAGCATGAACTGACACCATCATGAAGACTGGAATCCATCCCATTCGTTGGTTTGTGGACTGACCAGCTGAGACCCAAGGTGTCTTCTCACACTTTAGGCAAGCACCTTAACCACTGAACCATCTCTCCAACCTCCACACCAGAATGACACCTCTCTTCTGCATTAATAAACTCCAAAGCCTTAGGAATCCATAGCCTTTCCGTTGATGGTGATGAGAGCACCTGCTTACTACTTATTAAGCATTTCCCTGTATCTACAGTGTGTTTACCTGTATCCTTGCACTAATTCTATTATCATTTTCATTTTGCAGATGACAAAACTGAGCTTAGAGAGGTGGAAATTACTCTCCAAGTCATGCTGCAAATAAGTGATGGAGACAGCATTTAAGCCAGGCTTTATGTTCAGAAACCTCTCCCCTAGGGCTGGGGAAGTGAGCAGATAACAGAGCACTTGTCCAGCATGCACAAGGCTCCAGGTTCAATCTCCAGCTCTGCAAACGAAACAAAGACCCACTTTGCCCAATGGCAAATACCTGATTTCTCTTGCACAATCTTCTCTGTATTGTTCCAATTTTAGTATATGTGCTGCCGAAGCGATTTCTCAAAGAGGCAGACAACAAGCAATGTAGTTGAGATTTTTGTTTTTAAAAAATATACATTGATATACGTGGAAGTATGTTTATTGGCATATTTTCAATGTGTCATTTTACATATAACCTTTTTATAAGATGTACTGTATTTAGTGAGTGTTCACTGTGAGCCAGACAATGTACTACATGTTTTATACACATTAACATTTACTTTCATGATGACTTAACGAGATACACACTATTGTTATTTTATAGAGGAGTCGACTGTGATACAGAGATGTTAGGTTCCCTTTCTCCAGCTACACAACTGGTAAGGGCGGCAGCCATGACTCCAACCTGGCAGTTTGGTTCTACACCTGTGCTTGTGTGTGTGCTTGTGTGTGTGTTCATGTGTGCATGTGTGTATGCAGGTGGGCATGCATGTGTGTGCCAGTGCACATGTACATATGTGTGGAGGCCAGAGATCAACGTGGGGCATCTTCCTCAATCACTGTCTATCTTATTTGTTTGTTTTTTGAGGTAGGGTCTTGTTCTAGCCCATTCTGATCTGGAATTCACCATGAAATTTCAGGGTGGCCTTGAACTTGCAGTGATCCTCCTACCCCTGCCTCTTGAGTGCTGGGATTAAAAGCGTGCACCACCATGCCTGGCTCCAGATTGTTTTTTTTTTTTGAGCCAGGGTCTCTCACTGAACCTGGAGCTCATTGATTTGATTAGATTAACTAGCCGGCAAGTCCTGAGGACCCTCCTGGGATTACAGGCAAGTGCCGCCACATCCTGTATTTACATGGGTACTGAGGACCTGAACTCAAGTCCTCCCTCATGCTTTCATGGCAAGCACTTTACCCACTGAGCATCTCCCAGGCCAACACCCTACATCATTTCTCATATAATTATATGCTTATATCTGATGGTCATATGATATGCATACATCATATATATATGCCCACATATAAATAATGTACTTAATCTATAGCACTGTTTATATAGTGACTTTAAGGAACCATGAGCAACACAGGAAGTTGGATCTGTGCCATTTCTTCCATGAGGAAAGTGGTGTTTAAATGAAAATTTAAAAATCCATGTTAGGCCAAAGGAAGGGTAGGACTGCTTACAATGGAAACTTCCAGACACAAAAGGCCTTGATATTCATAATTTCACAGCACCTTATAATCCCTACATATAATGGGAGGAAAAGATAATTATGCCTAAAAAAACAGAGACTAATTGAGAGGGTAAAGAAACATGGGGGAGGGAATGATAATAGTTTATGGTCTATAATTATGGAAGATATCAATAAAAAGTTAAAAAAATTCATGTTAGGACCCTAGTACAAGCCAAGGAAGAGGACTAAGTCTAGAAAAATTGCCTGGGTTTCTTGAGCACTTGGCAAAAGGAAGTTGGAGCAGAGTTGATTTGGTTTAGAAAAGTCAACAAATATAGTTTCTTAATACTTTGGACATTGAACAATTTGTATTTTTCAGGCACATTTAAAACTATTCCAGTGGTTCACTAGCACCTTTGCATATTTATTAATGATCTATCACAAATCCAGAAATAAGTTAGCTTTTCTCAACTGACTTCTCTGACCCTGTCTCTTTGAGTTAGAAACCCAGATCCCAGCTGCTATAGCTTGTGCTGTCCCCCAATGTTCATGTGTCAGAAGTGGAGTCCCAGGTTTGGAGTCTGGTGGAATCCTTAAAAGGGTAAGCCTAACGGAAGGTTTTTTGTGATGGGGACATGCCTCAATTGGGATTGTGGGACCTAGCCTCCCTGTCTTTCTCTTTTATCTGTCCCAGAAGTGAGGTGAGGAGTTTTGCTCCACCATATGCAGCCAACACCATGCATTCCTGGCCAAGCCATGGAACCAACTGACCACGGAGTGACACCTCTAAAACTGTGAGTCAAAAAGAGCAACCTTTCCTCTCTTATAAAATGATTATCTCAGGTATTTATTAAAGTAATGGAGGGCCAGGCATGGTGGTGCACGCCTTTAATCCCAGCACTCGGGAGGCAGAGGTAGGAGGATCGCAGTGAGTTCAAGGCCACCCTGAGACTACATAGTGAATTCCAGGTCAGTCTGGACTAGAGCGAGACCCTACCTTGAAAAACCAAAAATAAATAAATAAATAAATAACATAAAAATTAATGGAGGGACTGACGAGATGGCTCAGTGGTTAAAGATGCTTGTTTGCAAAGCCTAACAGCCTGGGTTCAGATCCCCATTATCGGGGCTGGAGAAATGGTTCAACAGTTAAGGTGCTTGCCTGCAAAGACTAAGGACCCAGGTTCAATTCCCCAGGACCCATGTAAAGCTAGATGCACAAGTTGGCACATATGTCTGGAATATGTTTGCAGTGGCTAGAGGCCCTAGTGTGCTTTCTCTTTCTCTCTCTCATCAATCAATCAATCAATCTCCAGTGCCCACATAAAACCAGATGCACAAAGTGGCGCATGCATCTAGAGTTTGTTTACAGTGGGAGGAGGCCCTAGTGTGCCCATTCTCGCTCTCTCTTTCTCAAATAAATGAAATATTTAAAAAATGAAGTAGTGGAAAGGTAATTAACACACCAGTCCACATCTGAGCTTTCTATTTTCACTCCATTCTCTTCTCTGGAAATAGAGCTTGAACTCCATTTTCTAGAACCGAAAACGAGAGTAGAAATTTCTGTGGAACTCCATCATTAAATTCTCACTACTTTTGGGCTCTACCTTAAAAATACTTTTGCTCCCAATATCCACTCTCATCATCATCTTTAAGAAACAAGCACCTAAGTTTTTGGTGGCTACATGACCATCTGGAATAAAATCTACATTTCCTGTCCCTCCTTGCATCGAGATAGAGAGAGGCATGTGCAGTGTGTACAGCTTCCTGTAAGGCCTGGGAAGGGACCCTTCTTCACGGCCTTCTTCAGTAGCTGTTGGTGACCAAGATATGAGCTGCAGGATGGAAGCAATGATGACAGCAGGCGGGAGGGAGGAGGCTGGATCCCTGACACCCAGAGCCACGTCCAATGTGTCCTTCCTCATCCCCAGCAACGGCGCTGAGTGGCCCTGTTCTCATGAATGAGGATATGAGGATATGGTGCTGCAGTGGGTTCATTCACAAGAGCGTGGGGCTTGTTATGAAGCGAGTCTGTCTCTGTGCCTCTCTCTCTCTCTCTATATATATATATCTCTCTCTCTCTCTCTCTCTCTCTTGTCCTTCCACCTTCTGGCATGGGATCATATAATATCAGATACAGCTCTTTAGTCTTAGACATCTCAGACTCTAGAACCAACTGAAGTTCTGTTCATTATAAATCACTCAATCTTAGGAATTCTGTTATAATAGCACAAAACACACCTTATAAGACCATATAAGCCTTGGACTGACCATTTCTAGTTAAAAATTTTTTTTTGTATTGGGGATCTAACTCAGGGCCTTGTGTATACTAAGATAGCTCTCTACCACTGAGCTCACTGACTAATCTATATCCTCAACACTCTTTTTGTTTTTTCAAGGTAGAGTCTCCTTCTAGCCCAGGCTGACCTGGAATTCACCATGTAGTCACAGGCTGGCTTTGAATTCTCGAAGGTTCTCCTATCTCTGCCTCCCAAGTGCTGGGATTAAAGGCATGTGCCACCACACCCAGCCCCTCTTCTTACTTTTTTTTTTCTTTTTTTGAGGTAGGGTCTCGCTCTAGTTCAGACTGACCTGGAATTCACTATGTAGTCTCAGGTGGCCTTGAACTCATGGTGATCCTTCTACCTCTGCCTCCTGAGTGCTGGGATTAAAGACGTGTGCCACCTCACCTGGCTCTTCTTACTTTTTGAGACAGAGTTTCACTAATGTGAGAGACAAACATTTATTCTGTTTATTTTTTCTGTTTCTTGGAGCCCAAAATTAAGAGCTCATACAAGTAATATCTTCCAGAGTAAGCTGATTTTTCCAGAGCAAGCCAATGCCAAGAAAAAAAATTAGATCTCTGACTTAATCTTGCTAATATTAAGATATTTACAATGGTGCGTTTGACTCTATAACCTTAGCAAGAGACTGGACAGTATTGCTTACCTCAATGGTGAAAATCACAGGCTTCAGGTCCTCATAGGTAATCTTCATCTTTTTAACTGCTCGTTTTGCCTGTATGTCCGTCTCTGCAACCACAGCACAGATGATCTGGCCCACGCAAAGTACCTGTGGGAAGCACACGAATAAAGCAGATGGAAGAGAAGCTAAGTTCAACCCCAGCAGCGCCATTTAACTCAGCCAGTGTAAGAGAGTGGATCTGTGAGGTTGGCTGCAAACCCAACCTACTATGTTCTCTGCTGAGCTGGGTTTACAAGTATCACTTTCATAGTGACACTTAAAGTTTAAGAAGAAAAGCCTGGTGTGGTGGCACATGGCTTTTATCCCAGCACTGGGGAGGCAGAGATACAAAGATCGTGATGAGTTTGAGGCCAGTTTGGGACTACGGAGTGAGTTCCAGATCTGCCTGGGCTAGAGTGAGACCTTACCTTGAGAAAACCAAGCACACAAACAAACAAACAAAAACAAATACACAAGAAAACAGAATAAACAGAGTTTTTGAACAATGTGTTTCCTGTTGTAGTCTGAACTGTACATCCAACCCCACCCCCATATTCACGTGTTGAAGTCTTGGCTCCCGTGTTATGGTATTTGGGTATAGGACTTTTACAAAGGTCATGAAGGTTGAGTGAATTCATATGGGTGAGACCTTAATGCAATGTGATCGGTGACCTTATAGACAGAGGAGGGAAAACCGAAAAGCCTCATGAGGACACAACAGAAGGCAGCCACTGCAAGCAAGCAAAGATACCTCACGAGAAACCATGCCTCTGCACGAGTCCTTGGGTTTGGACTCAGCCTGGACAACTGTGAGAATTAATTTCTGTTGATTAAGCCTCCACAGTTATGCTATTTTATTATGGTAGTCCAAACAGATTAATACAGTTCCTAAATGACAGCCAACCTCTTCAGCTAGAGTTCAGCCAACAGAACGATTTGTCCCATGGCTGGAGGAGAGACTGTGTGGAGTCATTGATAGGTGACAATAAGTGGTGCTTGGTGAGAGCCTTCTCATGCCGACTACTGTCCTAGGTGCTGGGTGCGCATTTGCTCACTCAAACCCGACAACACATGAAGTGTGCGCTACGGTCACTTTCCTTTTACAGGTGATGGTACTCAAGGAAACACAGGGATAAGGAAAGGCTGGGACAGAAATGAGACAGTCTGACCCTAAAGTCAGGCACTCAGTGAATTTGAGAAAAAGTCAGAGACAGCAAGAAAGATGGATGTATGTGGCTGGGGAGAGGATACAGTGGGTAAAGCACTGAATGAACTATTCAAGCATGATGACCTAAGTTTAGCCCCCCAGAGCCTCCGTAAAGCCAGACAGAGTAGCCTGCCAGTGTGCCTGTGTCACCAGATGGGAGGCAGAGAAAGGAGAATCCCTGGATGCTGAGGGTCAGCAGAGAACAGGAGACCCTGCTTCAAACAAGAGGAAGATGAGGATCCACACCTGATGTCATCCTCTGACCTCCACATGTGTGCTGTGGCACAGTACACCTGCATGCACAAGCATGTACACACACAGATCACACACACATGCATACACACACACCACACACATGTGCACACACACACACACACACACACACAGAAACTTTAAAAGTGGAGTGTATGAAAGAAGGTGGGACCTGGGCAGAGGACTAGGTCAGGAAGGAGGGAGTTTGCCATTTGTACCTCATCTACAGCCAACAGTTTTTCATCTGCTACACCGTTGGTGCCCGGAATGTCTTCAGCTGTTATCACATCAACCACGCCAGGCAGTTCAAGGACCTCAGATGAATCAATTGATCTGAACATAGAGAGATGTATAAAAAACAGACGTCAGCAAGTTTGAGACCCTCAAATCTGAGGGAAGAATAAAGCATGGCTTAAAATAAAAATATGTCAGAATAAATCCAGCTTGACCAATCAGAATGGGCCTGCCCTGGAGTCAGGTACAGGAGACTATTTGCACCCCAGCTATTGGGGGGGGGTAGTGTGACCGGCAAGGGGCATTCTTTGGAAGCTTAGGATAGGACTTATTTTCTATTTGGTAATGAAATCAGTGTCTCAGTGGTTTATTACCAACAAAATCTCACTACTATGGGACATTTCTGGGCTATGCCTGAGCCTGCAGCAGAGAGACAAAGTTTTGTGAGGTAAGAAAGGAAACAAAGGGACCATACCTGTAATTTATTTGATGTTATTTTTTCATGATGGCCATTTTAAGATGTTCTTCATTCCTCCATCTAGGGCTCATCATGTTTTCTTTATCTTTTTCATTGTAGGTTCTTTAGGGTGAGGACATTGTAGGAGAAGTGGGAATGTTCCTGAGAGAATTCCCAGGCAAGCCTTTAAAAGGCCTTTGAGGGCTTGACAGAAGGCTCAGAAGTTAAGGTGCTTGCTTGCAAAGCTTGACAGCCTGGATTTGATTCCCTGTAGCCATGTAAAGCCAGATGCACAAAGTGGTGCAAGCAACTGGAGCTCATTTGCAGAGCGGCAGGAGGTCCTGGTGTGCCCATTCTCTCCTCTCTTTGTATGTCTGTCTCTCACTTACAAATAAAATTTTTAAAAAAGGCTTTTGAATGCTTTTGCTTTACTTACATGATTTTTGCATGGGCTCTGGTGCTGGTCACCAACGCCATGAAAAGTTCTTTATCCACTCTGGGTATGTCATCACAAAATATAGCTTCCCCTGTGGCATGTTTAAGTCCTGACAGGTGCATGATGGGGCGTCCAACTGGATCTCGGAGAGGTTGGTGAGGGTCCACTCTCTACAGAGGAAGATAAGAGCAGGCCTAGAAACCTTTCATGTCATGTGGCCTGGCTACTCAATAGTGCTCTTGACTCACGATGAAGCAATAGAATGGTACTGGAGCGGGTCAGGTGGTGAGCAGGCCAATTTGATGATGTAACTAGAGTGGGAAATAGTCATTTCAGTTATGTGGCAATGCCTCAGACAGGGCCAACCTTTTGACCAAATAAAGTCGGTGAAGGGGCACTCTACTTTGTTTTTTCTTCTGCGGTGCCTCTGTACTACTTTCATGGGCAATTTAGAGGGTCTCCCTGTCCTGCCTGCTCACCTTTTGGATCAACCTGTTCACATATAATGAATTGTTATGATGAAGCCTATGTGATATAGCTCCCCACAGGGAGGGACCAAAATATAAGTGAGAAGCTGAGTATGGTGAAGGTGGGAATGGGTTTTGTAGGTCCAGATTGAGGCATCCTGCTTGTCTCCCATAAATCACTTCAAAACACCAGCAGGATGATGAGGAAATGGAGAACAGTGTTTGTGTGGAGGTGGGGGAGGATTGGGCTGCAGCAAGAATAGAGTTTCCAAATCATCCTCCCAGGAGGGTGAGCTCAGAGACTTCCAGAATTCTTGTTTGCTAAATGGAGAATAAACATTTGCAGTTAGGGCTGGAAGTTAGACTTTTTGGCTCAGCTGCTCTTCTGAGTAAATGTCAAACAAATGACCAGAGAACATGATTTTGAAGAGATTGTGATTATTAGTCTGCAAATCCGTCAGATGGGTCAGCCTTGGCTTCCTCCAGCGCCAGCCTGACCTTGGATTTCAGCGTCTCCTGAAGTGGACCAGGAGCTAGACAGACAGTCAGGACTAAAGCTCTGCCTCTGAGGAGCTTGTTGCTCTGCACAGCTCTAGCTTATCTCATGGTGTCTAGGTTTCAGTGGAATCAAACTCACTGACCTGGTATGTTTGGACTCCCTGGGGGATTGTGACCTGGAAGTCCTCTAGCGCACTTAGGAACTGGTCTGCAACCTCTGGATAAGGCTGGCCGTCCTGAGATAGGAGAAGCTGGTTAGTTTGGATCAAGATGGGCTTGGGTTGCCTCACATCATGGACCCAGGGTAGCCTGGGTTAATTCCCAGGACTTCATTTTTTATGAATGGCCCCCTCCAACCCTTTCCCACATAGTGAGGACCTGGTCTGACTGGTTTGGATTGAGCCTCGTGTCACTCAGGAGGGAAAGGCCAGGCAGTGAGCTGGAGCTACAGAGAAGGCACACTGGGCTGGCTGGATGAGCCATGCAAGAATATGCTGGAGCCGATGGTCCACATCGGGGGCAGAATCAGGAACCCAGCTTTTCTGGCAAAGCAGTCGAATGAAAAGCAGTTCTGGGTATAACTGAAAAATGTCAAGTGTCTTGACTCAGAAATTGAATGACATGTCTGAGTCACCAAAATGCAGGTGTTTTAGAATGATGTGGGGAACAGGGAGTACAGAGTGGGATGAAAATTTTAATTATAGTCAGGGGAGATAGAAACAGGGTGAGGGATCAAGAGGGAATGTTGGGCTTAATTTTGCCCCTACATTCAGAACAGCTAGAAAGCTATTGAGATATTTGGTATTTATTTGCATATGTGTAAGCCAGGGTCTCTTGCCACTGCAAACAAACATCTGTCTGGCTTTAAACAAGTGTCTAGTGCTTTGCAAGCAAGTGCCTTTAACCACTGGGACATTTTGCTAGACCCTGATATTTGTATACACACATATGCATACAATTATGTTATTTTACATTTCACATGGAGATAGATTTCTGGAAAAGCCAAATGAAACTGTAGCACAAAAAAGCAGATTTGTAAGGCAGGACAGGGTGGATAGTGACAGGAAGGAAGGACATGGTGGATGGTGACAGAAAGGAAGGACAGGTTGGCGGGTGACATGAAGGAAAGACAGAAGGTGACACAAAGAGGCACAAGAGTGTTTTTTGGGGTCATGGAAATTTAATATGATCTGGTGGCCACACAGATATGCATTTGTCAAAGTGTACATATTTTATACATCTTACTACATATTATTTATTTGTAGTCATTTGTAAATGATAGTTCAATAAAGTTTTAAAAGAAAAGTATCACACAGTGTGGATGGAGGATTTCAGTGCCCAGGGGACACAGCAAACATTTGTGAAGTAAAGGTAGTTTAGCACTTTGAGCCCCATGGAGGCAACCCTCCTCAGTGCCAGTTCCCCAAGGAGGCCTTCTAAGGAGCTGCTTGGAAAGCTAGCAACGTAGAGCTGCAAGGAGTTCATAAGAACCTGATGTTATGAGTTGAATTTTGTTCTCTAAAATTCTTATGTTGAGGTCCTCTCAGCACCTCAGATGTAATTTTATCCAAGTAAGGTAGGATGTTTACTACAAAGGTAATGAAGTTAAACAGTCATTAGGATTATGGCTAGGAAAGGAGAAATTTGGACAAAGACATGAACACAGGGCGAAGGTTTTGTGAAGGTGGAGATCAGAGCACTGTGTAGAAGCTAAGGAAACCCAGAGATTTCCAAAAAGAGCCCAGAAGCTATGCAAGAGGTGTGGGACAGATTCTTGCTCCCAGGCCTCAGAGCACCTTTTACACTTTGTAGGCCAGACTTTGCTTGGACTTGCTCTGTCTGACTCTCCTGCCTCAGCCTCCTGAGTGCTGGGGTTAAAGGAGTTGAACAACCCCTCTTAGCAATCTGATGTCACCTTGATCAAGAACTTCTAGCCTCCAGAGCTGAGATTATGAATGTGTTTCACTACAGTAGCTACAGAACACTCATCTTGAAGAACTTCAAGTACACCCATCCAGGAGAACACTTACAGCGCATTTAACTCATCTATCAGTGTACTCACAGTGTACTTACACTTATCTATCGGTGTACTCACAGGGTACTTCCACTTATCTATTGGTGTACTCACAGTGTACTTACATTTATCTATCAGTGTACTAACAGTGTATTTACCCTCATCTACCAGTGTACTTACAGTGTACTTACACTCATCTATTGGTGTACTCACAGTGTATGTACACCCATCTATCAGTGTACTCACAGTGTACTTACACTCATCTATCAGTGTACTCACAGTGTACTTACTCCCATCTACCAGTGTACTTACAGGCAGGGAGAACAGCTTCCCTTGACCCTTCAGTTCTTGCAAAATCTCTAAGTAGAACTTGAAGAAGAAGCTGACTATCAGAGTCCTCTTGTACTCCACCTTGCCTCCCAGAGCTGAGCCTGGAATGGAGACTTCATCCAGAAGCAGCCTGCAAGCCTCGTCCACCATCAGCTCATTCCAGCGCCTGTTAGGTGTGGAGGCAGGAAGGAACCAGTCAAAGGGGGCAGTCTGACTACATAGCATCTACTAGTTACTGGAAATCCAGAGTTTCCTTTTGTGAGTTGGAACTTAGAAATCACTTTATCAAGTCCCTCTGGGAACCAAACTCTGGGAGTCTGCTCTAAGTGGCCCAAGGGTAACAGCAGAGTATGAACAAGACCTTTTCCATTGTAACACAAAAATATTCTAGAACCAGGTACTATAAATACTCTAGAACCAAGCATCATTCAGGCAGTGGCTTTATGAATAGTATAGGACTTAGACTTGGTTCTGCCTTTACCCAGGATGCAGCAGACGCAATGAGAATGTTGGGGACCGTCCAGGTACTGCATGGTGGGGGGTTTGCTGAGTGCTGATCTGTAGGAGAACAAGGGCCAGATGGGGAAAACATCTGAGCTCAGGCCTGGGCAGGTTCTGTTGTGCACCTCACTGAAGAATGGCATTTAGCAGAATGAAAGAAAGGATAAGTAGTGAGTTTACAATGAGCAGTGTCCATCTTTCCAGGGCTTCATTAGTACTTTCTAGAGCCAAATCCCCACTTGTTCTTTTCTGATCTGTAGTCAGAAGTGCCATCCATCGTGCCCCTGGCCCACTGCTTCACTTGTTCTTTCCCTGATCCATGTGCAGGGCTCATCACTCACCTGCCCAGGAGCTGCTGGCAGGATTTGCGTGCAAGGACTGTGGCAGGTCCCACCCCTCCATAGGCGATGCTCAGGTCCTGGATGATGTCTGTGCCTTCTTTGAACAGGACTCTCAGGCCAGCATTCACATGGGGCAAGGAGTTTTGATGGCACTGGGCCTGACGAAAAGCGGACACAAACTCCCACTGTGGAGACCAAAACCATGTAAGGTCATCTGGTATGTCAGAACTAAGAGCATGGCTTCCCTTGGGGTGCCTCTAATTTATTACTGTAATGGGACACAAAGGACATAATTAACAACACCCTGGCTGCATTTTTTCTTCCCAAAGGCCCATCCATCCCAGAGGCCCCAGACATGATCAGGGATCATTGCCCTTTCCATCAAAGGCCAAGAGAACTCTGTGTTGAATGGTGTGGAGACACCATCTGGTGCTTATGTTCCCACAGCCATTTCTTCCTGTCTTTCCCATGAGGATGGAGGAGCTCCAGAACATGGGAGCTTTTCCACTCAAAGGAGGCCCATCCCATTTCTTGCCTTGTAGAAATGGGCACTCTTCTGCTTGATAAAACTCAAGAAAGGAAGCCAAACAGAGCTTTCCAATAGTGGACTGGGGACTGCGCAGGAGCAGGAACCAGGGCCATGGCTGTCCCACGGGCCAGCATTGGTGTGTCTAGAGGGGGTCCCTCTGTGCATGGCCCTTGCATTGCTTCCAAGGGTGCTTATGTTTGATTTGTCTGATTTTCTTTTTCATTTTAAAAATTATATTTAAAAAATATTAGCCAGGCGTGGTGGTGCACGCCTTTAATTCCAGTACTCAGGAGGCATTAGGTGGAAGTGTGACAGTTTCAGGCAAGCTCCATAGGTGCCCCCCCCCTTGAGTGGAAGTGTCTAGCTAAAGCTCAAACCTAGGCGCTAAAACTGATTGGTCAGGTATGAACCAACCCCCTGTCTCCCTGCTCACCTAGGGCAGGAAATACTCACTGAACAGATAATTCTGTCTCTTCTTCTACATGGTGTTCTAGAAGAAGGACCTCTGAGTCTCTAGGGACCAGTAAGATCTCCTCAGCCCCACACCACAAATGGCTGTGGTGAGGGGCTGGATTTCTCTTCCACAAGAACCTTTCCTTCTCATGATCTTTCCTTTCTCTGCTTGTTTAGCTGAACAGCATTGATTTTGTTAAAACCTCTCCCACGTGTTCTCCCCACACTGGTGGCTGGATGTGGTGGTTGGGCTGTTTCCCCTATCTCTTTCTGGAATCCTCTGAACTGACTCCAATCTAGAATAAACATGTGTGATAAGAAAATGCTCTCTGCCAAAATTGTCCAATTCTTTGGCATTTTGAGACACGAACTCTGGGGAAAGTACAGCGGTGAAGCCCCAGGTGTTCACCTGCTGTGCCCAGTCTCTGCTACAGAAGGATGGCCATGAGTTCGAGGCCACCCTGAGACTATCTAGTGAATTCCAGGTTAGCCTGGAATAGAGTGAGACCCTATCTCAAAAAACAACAACAAAAAAACTACTTTCAAGCAGAGAGAAACAAGAAACAGAGGTTTACAGTGACTTCCCATAAACTACAGTAACTTTATGAATAAGGGGAGATAGCAAACACTCGCATTCCTTTCTTATCTTGTCTAAAACTTGCTAGGTTAAAGTCCTTTCTGTGTTCCCAGACCTGGAACTATGGTTTAACTCTGTCTCAGTAATGTTCCAAATTTAAGCCATATTCGTTTATATTCCGTCCATGGTGCTTTTACATGAGCAATATTTCAGTATTCCCTTATACTGTTACTCAGGGAACACACATTGGGAAGCCATTTGGCAGGCTGGAGGTCTCACTCTAGCCCTGGCTGACCTGGAACTCACTGTGAAGTCCAGGCTGGCTTTGAAATTACAACAATCCTCCTATCCCATCTTCTTTAGTAATGGGATTAAAGGCATGGACCAGCATGCCCAGCCAGATTCACCTTTGAACGGGTGAATCCATTTCAAAGTTTACATTCTAACAATGATGATCTGTAGCTAAAAGTGTGATTTACAGACTTCCTT
>PVHP010038000.1:0-17094 GCA_004024765.1 Zapus hudsonius | reverse complement strand
TCTGGGCGAATGAGCCAGTGAGGTTCCAGTTCAATTAGACTTGCTTCTACAGTCTGGTCATTCCTCAATATCGTCATCTAATTGGGAGATGCAATGATTTACATGAGTGTTTTGGCAACTGTCAAATATGTTTCTGGGTTCAGTAATACGAAGGGAATGGAAATCATTTCAGAAGTCATGCTATAGTTATAGAGAAAATAATTGTTCATGACATAATTTCTTCTCCATTGACATCTGTCCTGTTCTGTTTTCAATACTGGTGTTTACGAAATTACTTGCATCGTTCAAAACATTTTCATTTTGAATGTGTGACATTTGTCAAATTTTCAAAATATGCAGTCACTGAGGGCTTGTCCCTCGATGATGTTTTTATGGTGTCTGTGAATAAAGCCAAATTGTTGCAGCATTTATCATGGCTTAATTTACAGTCACACACATTATTTCCTCTGGACACTTTGTATCCCACACTGGAGTAGAAGCTGGACACGGGTCAGTTCCCACCTGTTCATTCATCAAGTGAGTTGATAGCCCTGAGAATAGTGTCTGTATCTTTGTAAGAATCCATAAGCATAAAAATGATTTCATTCAGAAGATATGTCATGTTGATTAGATATTTTATTTATTAGCCAGGCATGTTGGTGCAGGACTTTAATCCCAGCACTTTGGAGGCAGAGGTAAGAGGATCTTTGTGAGTTCAAGGTCAACCTGGAGCTACAGAGTTCCAGATCAGCTAGAGTGAGACCCTACCTCAAAAATCAAACAAAAAATCAGCTGAGAGATTTCTCAGGGGTTAAAGCACTTGCCTGCAAAGCTCAAATAGAACTCAAATAAATCAAAACTCAAATAATTCAGTCTTGCTGAATGGTTTTCACAAGTACAACAAATTTTCACAAATTTATTTAATGATGCATATCTTATAAAGTGACCCATCTCTTTTGCTATGGTTAAAAAAACTTGAAAGTAAAAATTACCTTTTAAGGTGTTCATATGTTCATATACTATCCAAATGTCACATGACATCTTTTTTTCTCATTTCAAAGAAAAAAATTAATATGCTACCTTGTTTTCTTATGTGGAAATATTAAACCATTTCCAAAGAGACATTTAATTTTAATAGCTACACCAATGAAGAAGAATGGTAATCTCTATTACCTTTGACTATGCAAATGACATGGTGACCAAGGTGTGGATGACATCATTGCATGTAACTTTCTACCTATGGCTCTGTAAGGAGAAAATCATGTCAATTCGCCGAGAAACAGGTGTTCATACATCTCTCCAATATGCACGTGTGGCTTTGCGTGCAAATGATTTATGACACAAGTCTAAGCTGCTGATTGGCTGCCATATCTATGACATAATCAGTTTACCAACTAACCTAAACAAATCACTCTCCTCCCTACCTCAAATCTTAGGAGCTAAGGTTTTGAGAGTACCAATCCTATGCTAAATGTGTGTCTTACATTGGGATTTAATAATCACTTCAAGGGCTGAAGAGATGGCTTAGTGGTTAAGG
Organism: Zapus hudsonius; assembly: GCA_004024765.1. NCBI lineage: Eukaryota > Metazoa > Chordata > Mammalia > Rodentia > Dipodidae > Zapus > Zapus hudsonius. The sequence continues at coordinate 15,578 of PVHP010038000.1, read as the reverse complement.
CATTTGCCTGCAATGCAGAAGGACTTGAGTTCAGTTCCCCTCTGCCAATGTAAAGCCAGATGCACAAGAGGGAGCATGTGTCTGGAGTTTATTTGCAGTGCCTGGAGGCCCTGTTGTGTCCATTCTCTCTTTCTCTGTCTCTCTCTGTCTCTCTCTCTCTCTCTCATAAATAAATAAAATATTTTAAAAAATAATCACTTCAAGTCATAAAGTTCCTGAGAGTGGGTATCTGGCCTGTGTTTCTGTCAACATAACACTGGGACCCAGAAATCTCCACAAACACACACAGGGTACCAGCCATGTGGGGAATGTTAGTCTCTATTCATTTATATAACAAGTTAAGCCAGACACCCTGTTTTGAGTAAATGCAAAAATGTTGTATAGTTTCATCTTTCTCTCTCTTTGCCTCACTCTTTGCTGTCTTAATTTCTTTCTACTTTCATAACGTATCAATTTAGTGATGGTTTGGTGAATGCTGAGATATGAAAAGGAACATCCGAAAGACTAATTAATCAGTTTTTAATGATTATCAGAAACTTTTTAGATGCACATAGACTTCTTTCTATAAAATATGTTAGAGTTATGACTTGAAACATGAAAAGAACTAGCAAAATCTCAATTTCCTGCATTCCTAACATGAATTATACATCTAAAGATTTAAAGTTTCATAAAAACAAATGTGTTTTCAAAGTTTAATTAAGACATATCCAAAACAAAGGAACATAGCATATATACTGATACAATAAATAATTTAAATTTCTAATAATGTGTTCAACAATGACTAATGGTATTGTACAGAATAAACATTTTATATGTTAATTTTATAGATTGTGGCCTACCACTAATTTCATTCACAATTGAATGTAACAACACTTTTATAGAAATATTGATATTTAAGAGAAGATCCAGAAATGACTGTGTTTTGGCATCTATTTTTCAGATCAACAGCTGATGGACCAGATAAACCACATGGTTTAGGAAAGGTGATAAGGCCAACAATCAAATCAGGTGCATGCCCCTCTTCACAATGACATTTCCCTCTATTTTACAGGATTAGGCATGAGCAAATTCTGTTCTGATGAGTTCGTTTTAATAAACTCCTCTAGTGCAAAAACCTCATTGGGGAGAGGGAGGAAGAGATCATTGGATAATGAGAGAATTCTTCTGGAATACTGGGGGAGACAATGAAATGGTGGATACTTGGAGGAAGAGATGAGGGAGTCTCAGCGTGGTGGTCTGAAGCTGTGCTTTCTGAGTTCCCTTGGAGTGAGCATGCATGAGGTCTTGTGAGTTTTTCTCCACTGGAAAGCAGGTCCCTGTACCCAGAGCCTCTCCTGATCAGCCACTTCCCAGTTTTATTACTTATTCTTTCAAAAGCCTAGTGGTTCACTTTTCTCTGGCCTTGTCTCTTAATTCTTCCCAGAAAGCAACCTCTAATATATTCAGATGAGATATAATTTCTCGTGATTTTTTCTTTGGAGGTAAACCCAGCACATGTCTGCTTTGGGGCAGCATCTCCTTCCAGCGGCTTAGACACTGGAAGACCTATATCCCACGTTTCATGATTCCATGTTGCTGCCCTTGGCAGTTTCTTTTCTTTTTTTTTTGTTTCCACTTCTCTGAAAGTGATATAAATCACCAACTTGTTTGAATAATAAACAAATAAAATGGTATATAATTTTTCATTCTCGTCCTAGAAACTTGAATCTTATTACTCCGAATGCAGAGCTCTAATCTAATATTACCAGAACAGACTGAGCAACCTAGCTTTCCCAATCTGTTTGCATTTGTAGTGCAATATTTCTTGAGGATTATTCTTTTAAACAGTCAAACTTATCTGCATCACCATACAGTGATATGTGGCTCTATTTTGTAAAGATAATGAAATGTTGGACGGGTCTCTGCTAACATCTCTAAGCTCAATAACGTATTTATTTCCTCTACCTCTGTGCAAGTCTATGACATCTAACAAATTAACTCTGGCATTATTATATTTCTATGAGTGATAGAAACTAAAAGGTAACATTTGAAGAGTATCAGATATAAACATTTAAAAATAGCCTTTCCTTACCCATCAAGGACACAGGAGAGATTAGCAATTAACATAAATACATGCTGGCTGAATGCATATGTTATGCCCATCAAATTGCTCTCTAAATATTTATGTTTAGAGCAATTGTTGCACTCACTTTTGGTCAGAGAAGGGTTTTGTTTTTGTTTTTGTTTTTTGTTTTTGTTTTTGTTTTGCAGAAGTTGGTGATTACCGGGGAGACTTAAAACTCATCAGTGTACTGAAAATAAGTGAGTGTTAAGTGCTCAGTGCTAAATAACACAGTACTACCACACATCTCCTAAGTTCGGGGTTCAGGTTATGGAATCGGAGCCCAGGCAAAAAGAAGGTAAGGTCCAGGGAACAGGGAGGAAGGCTGTTTTCCAGACACAAAGTGACATTGCACTCATGTCCTCACTGTGGCCGATGTTACCTGCACAAGATTGGACCTACCATCATTCCATCCATTCTTTATTTTAGGGGAGGAAGGGTCTCGCTCTAGCCCAGGCTGACCTGGAATTCACTATGTAGTTTTAGGCTGGTCTGAAGTTCACGGTAATCCTCCTATTTCTGCCTCCCCAGTGCTGGGACTAAAGGCGTGGGCCACACGCCTGGCTCCATCATTCTTGATGAAGAGAAAAACAACAACAACAACAATAATGATAACAATAATAATAAGACTGATTAAAAAGAAGACAGAATTCTATGGAAGGAGGATGCAGCAAGGGGGAGATACAAGGTGGTAGTGGGAGGGGATTGTGATCAAAATGTACTGTGTACATGTATGAACAGTTTCAATAAAAAGTTAAAAATATATAATGATGATACCTTTCTAGAATGAATATGGGGTTAAGAGAATTGAAGTCTATTATTTCTGATTTCTACTTCTCTCTTTCACTTGCTGGTGTTATGACTGCCATTTACATCTGCAGATCTAGGAAACTTTATGGGCAACTCTTAAGAATTTCCATATGAAGAAAAAACATGAAGACAAAGCAGATAACCCTGTGGAGGTACGTGAAGAAGCCAGAGTGAAAGGAGTGTGTGTGTGTGCGTGTGTGTGTGTGTGTGTTCTGAAAAAACACAGTGGAAAATCTATAGATAATGAGAGTTTCATATGATTTAGCACAATGTAAGTAGATTGCTCATTTTAAATCTATAGAAGGACTTCCAAGAGTCCTTTAAGATAACAAACCCTCTGTCCCTAAGGCATCTCGGGAAAAGATCTTTAGTCCCCAGGATATAGTCAGCTAAGACATCTCTGTGGTTCCTAGGACTCTCCACTGAAGGGTTTTGAGAAGTATCTCTTTAATTTTTGTTATTTTATATGTTTTACAAATTCTTTCATTTTATAGATGTTTTGTTTTTAGTAAGTTCTATTAAATGACTGCATATGTCTATATAGGTATATCTGTGCATATATTACACATACAATACTTAGCTGTTTTATAAAAACACCTCAGTGGGTGTGAGTATGCCTGTGGCGTGTTGTGTGTGGTGTAGATATGCACATGCGTATGAGGTTTACATGCCCCATGTCCTTACATTTGGAGGCCAGAGGATAATGTCTGGTGTCTTTCTCTTACTGCTCATCTATGCATTTCTTCCCTTGAGACATGGTCTTTCCCTCAACTCAGAAGTACTGTCTGTCAGGAAACTCCAGCGATTCTCTCTCCTCCTCCCCCCAGAGGACGGAGGTTACATACATGTGTGTCCACACCCAATTTCATGTGGGTTCTACGGAATCAAATTGGGTGGTCTTGACCTAAAATGCCCTCATATTTAAGCTGCAAGTGATTGTAACCACTGAGACATCTTCCCCAGCCTGGCCTTTCACCAAACATTTAACTATGACAAGACACAGAGGGGAACTAATGAATATTTCTCAATTTTTTTGCAGGAGCTATTGGGAGAATTTCATGTCTTTTCACTGTGATTACCTCTGTCAGTTCCATTCTTTTCACTCAAATGTCACGTAGAGTCACAGCACTTGTGATGGATCAGGACTCATCTACTAGCCCTGAGTACATTCAGGAAATTTGCAAGGCAGCTCTCATAATACTGTGGATTTCCTTAACTAACAGGTTAAGCATCTTCTGTTTCAAAAACCTCAAGCACTTTCAAAAGAAATGTATAATAAAAAATCTCCTAGGTCACTCAAAAATGTTTGAAATCCTACTCAAAAACATCGGAAATGGTCAAGAGGCAGCTTGCAGGAAGATTCTCTATATAATTATATAGCTCTAGGTTTACTAAGCAGGCTTGGTGAATTCTCCTTGGGTTTCTCTGAGCAAGGTCCTTAAAGTAAAGCGTCTTTCATTTATCTCTAGTGAAAATTTTGCATTATTTTCTATCAAGACAAGCTCCCAGGAGTCTCCCTGAACTTCATTCCCTGCTTTTGCTTGGATAAATGTAGTATGATTCTACTGGGAATTGGGAGGACTCTTCGGGGGTGGGATTAGTGAGACGATGTTATGTTATTGGGGTCATGCCCTTGAAGAGGATTTTTGGACCCTGACCCCTTCCTGTCTCGTTCTTGGCTTCCTACCTGCCATGAGGTGAACAGTCTTACCCCAAGCTGGGCTGTGCCAACACAGGCCCAAAGCTAAGAAACCACAAAATAGAACATGTGAAAGTGTCAGCTTCAAGAAGACTTGTCATATAAGCTGGTTATTAGCTATTTTGTCTCACTGACAGGAAGTTGACTAATACATTCTCCAGTGCTGAAATCCTACCTAATTAGTTATTGTTGTGGTTACAATCAGATGTTTCCTATAAACTCATGTGTCCTGAGTTCTCGGTCCACCAGATGATAGCAATTAGGTAGGTGGAGCCTTGCTGGAGGAGGTGTGTTTGCAGGTGCAGGATTATGGTTTGTTAAGAGTTGGACTCACTCTCCTGCTACTGTTTCCCACCTGCTATGGCAGCGGTGATGTCCAGCCTCTTCTCATGCCATGCTGTCCCCTGCCATCATGAAGCTTCCCCTTGAGACTGTAAGTTAAAATAAATGCTTTCCTCCTATCAGCTAATTTTGGTTGGGTGCTTTGTCCCAACAAGGAGAAGATAACAACAGCAATTAGATACTCAACAATATTATAGAATATCACCAAGTATTGCTGTTTTTCATATAAATTAAAAACCTTGTTTCTATCCGTTAGTGTTTGACTAGGATCCTGAACTTCCTTAAGGCAAGCGTTTCATAGAAGTGATAGTTTTGAGGACTCTCTCTTGCGGAGTGGGCACTATCCAAGCTGGCTGATCCCCTGGGGCCAGTTTTCTCATTAGTTTTGTACACTGCTGACAGGAAGCTGCAGTGCTGAGATCCTGACTCTAGGCCAAGGTCAGGCCAAGGTCTGTCTACCAAACAACATGGAACTCCTCCACCAGAAGTTTCCCACAGAACTATGCTGGTTTAGGATAACATCCTTTTCCCATTGTTATTGCTATCGGCCAGATTCTATGTTCGTAGTAGAATCCAGATATCTCATTCATGAATTCGATCTCCAAACCTGCTACTTTTCAGTCCTCTTATGGATCAAGTGTGGATCTAAAAAAAAAGATAATTCTCAAGTAAAAGCCAAAACAGTAAATGGTTAAGCATCACAATGTCCCCTCTGGCACTGGTTCTGTTGTTAAGCATGGTTTTATGTCACTTTCTAAATGACATTAAAAATGGTGGTGTCTCTCAGGATCAAGAATACCTGAAGTGTAAAGAGCAGACTGTGTGGCTTCTGCTCTTTTTTAAAAATATATTTTATTTATTCATTTTCAACCAGAGAGAGAGAGAGAGAGAGAGAGAGAGAGAGAGAGAGAGAGAGAGAGAGAGCACCAGGGCCACCACCTTGTGGGTCTGTCTTATGTGGGTACTGGAGAATTGAACCCAGGGCCTTAGGCACAGGAGGCAAGTGCCTTACCTGCTGAGCCATCTCTCCAGCTGTGGCCCCTGGCCCCTACTCTTTAAAGACCCATATGTAACTATAGAAACCCAACTGTTTTTGTTCGGTGCTGCAGAATGAACCCAGGCCTTAAACATGTCAACCACATGCTCGCTTCTTCAGCCAACATCCCAATCAACTTGTATATATTAATAACAATGTGTGTTTTTGAACACTGATCAGCAAAGTTGATCTGTCCATTTATGGAAAGTAAATAAATTTGGGTTGCCCCTGAAACATGGTGGTTAGAGAGTACCCGGATGCTGAGCATTGTAAGTCTTTGTCTGTTTGTCTTTGATGCCCTCTGGAGTGCAATTGGATGGGATCTTGGAATGTGGGTTTGCTTCAGGCTCGTTGTGTAGCAGACATTTTATGGTCCACCTATTTCCTGATCAAAGGAGAGGTTCCAAACACATTTGCCTCAGCATTGCAGATGCTTGCTCGCCTCCTCCAAATGTCTTTTTAAGTATCTAGACACAGCAGTCTGGCTCGTTCTCTGAGTAGTGATCTCCTCTTCTGGCTACAAGTATCCTTCCACACTCCAATAGCAAGATCTATCAAGGACATGCATTTAAAAATAAAAATATTATTTCATACTCAGATAGACACAGCCTTGACCTGAAGACGACCACTTCAAGGGGGAAAGGTTGCTGAGTGCCCTTCTTGTTCACACACCAGGAGACAGGCGGGGATACTTGGCCGAGGTTCCTGGGAGTGTGTCAGGAAATATCTTTGTCTCTATCATTATACCACCAGGAGTGTTTGAAACTCAGCTGCACACAGTGGGAGACTGGTGCTCTCTGAAGAAGCAGATGGAGCAGAGCAAGGGAGGAAGCAGAGGCTGAGCCTGGCTTAGAGGCATCCCCCTTCCCTCCTTTGTCACACAGCCCCAGTGAGGCTGAGCTCCTGTGTCCTTTCCTGGCACTGGATAGAGTCCACTGCCAGCTGAGAAGCTGCAAGCCTCCCTCCGCCCTGGCCTCTCAGGCCCTCAAAGAGGAGAAGCAGAGAGAAGTGTCATTGTGGGCTTTCAAGTCCATGTCATTGAGCTTCAACTTTGGTGAAGAAGAAAAAAAAAATCTATTCTTTTTTTCCTGTGTATTTTCTGCTAGTTTAGAAGTGTATGCTTGGTTGCCAAGAATAGGAGAGAATTATATCTCTCACCATTTCTGTCCCTCTTCTGTGGAACCAATTTCTTTTGTGTCGAATGAGGGCTCTCACAAGCCAAAAGGTAGCGGTGGGACTGGATCAAGATATGAAGGGAAATTGAGTGCAATGAAATCCCCATTGGATGGTTTGCATTGGATCATCATCGCCACAGAAAATGCTCTCAAGTAGACACGTGCAGTTAATGACACATCACACTGATACTCAGTCCCCTAGTCATTTCCAAGGGAGCTGGGATAATGCCAAACTCAACAGACCAGCATTTCTATCTTTTAAAAATATTTTATTCATTTATTTATTTGCAAACAGAGAGAGACATACAGAGAAAGAGAGAGAGAGAGAGAGAGAGAGAATGGGTGTGCTAGGGCCTGTAGCCACTGCAAATAAACTCCAGATGCACACACCACTTTGTGCATCTGGCTTTACGTGGGTACTGGGGAATGGAACTTGGGTGGTTAGGTTTTGCAGGCAAGTGCCTTAACCTCTGAGCCTTCTCTCCAGCCCCACAGAAGCATTTCCAGATGAGTATCTGAATAAAGAGCTTATAGTCCGCTGTTCAATCTCTTATAGCACAACTAAAATTGAACTATGTAAAATGGGTCAATATTATCTGATAAGGTTAGTTCTCTTTTGAATACCACTGCAAATACAGAATGCATTAAGTCATAATTAAAATTAAGATGACAAAAATAAAGGGTTCAATTTCACAACTTCCTGGAATATGGATTTTTTTGTTAATGAAAATACAATAAACTAAACTATTGAAGAATTAGGTATGAAACCAGATATTAAAAATAATAATGACATTTATATTTTGTTTGCCTGTCAGTATGCACCTGTCACTTAACCAAAGTCACATAGCAATTCAAAGGTAGTTGTTATCTCTATTTTATAGATGAAGGTTAGCAGGTCTAGGAAATGTTACTAAGATCCCAGAGTTAGACCGGGTGGTATTTGGGTCCAGGCACATCTCATCAGAAAGTTGGGGTTCTTGTTGATATCTACATGGGACGTCTGGATAATACATCATACCTTCAGAAGGAGTTATGAAGCCATAGTGTATCCATAGCTGAATCTCCATCTATGTAGATTTGTTTTTTAGGTTTTCATTCTCAGTAGTGTCTTAAAATTGGAATCGTGAGTTCTCCCCTAGCCCAGAGGCACTGCCAGGTGTCCTTCCTCGTCTCCAAACCTGCACAGAGAGGCAGTGTGGAGCCCTGCAGGAGAGGAGGAGGAGACAGGCACAGAAACCATGCATCTCTGAGATAAGGCTGATCCCTGACCAGACGGGCACCACAGAGTTCTAGAATGATTGACAGCCTTTGTTTCTATACTCCAGGGAATCTTCCATCTGGAGAGGACATGGAACAGTAGATTTTCAGATGTTAATTTCCCATATTTCCAGGACCTTGCACAAGTCACTTTAACAGAGCAAAGTTGCTCCCTCACACCTGAGGACACTCTATGAGCCTGAGGGAATTACTTAGCTTCCAGAATACTATGCTGGCATAAACCAGATTCCTCACTGAACACAAACTTTCTGTGAAAGGAAAACAAATGACAAATTCCAAAAAATAAAGAGAGAGAGAGAGAGGAAGAAAAACTTCACTTAATCATCCAGGTCCCTAATAGCTATATGTGGGCAGATGCTGACAGCTGTACCTCCCGGCTGTAGAGTAATCAAGATATCTGGGTTCAGCAGAAGCTATGTGTTGCGGTCATCTTTCTAGTTGCTGCACAGAAAGAACCCAAACAAAAGCGACTTGTGGAGGAACGGGTTTATTTGGCTAATGGACTCGAGGGGAGACTCCATTCTGGCAGGGAAAACGATGGCATGAGCAGAGGGCTGGACATCACCTCTGCCACAGCAAGTGGAAACAGAGGCAGGAAGGTGTGCCAAATACTGGCAAGGGGAAGCTGGTTTATAACCCCCATAAGCCCACCCCCAACAACACAGCTTCATCAAGGTAGTAAAACCCAAACTGCCATCAACTGAGGATCGATCTATCAGAACACATTCAATTATTTGTGGGGGACACCTGGATCAAACCATGACAGTATGCATGGCAGCCACTCGTGCCCACACAAAAACCCGACCTTTAGTGACTCATTGTGCCAATATTGGGTGAAGTTCAGCATCAGGCAATGTAACTGCCTGTAACTGTCCTGCAATTCTCCACCTTTGTAGCACGTTGCCATCCAGACAGTGAGGACACCTTTCCACTCTGTGATGCATGTAAATTGTCACTGTGACAATGTATTCATCCTCATGACTCTGGAATATGTCAATAGATAATAAGTATATACCATATACATAGAGATACTAAATATAGACCATAAATTTCCAATCGGTAATGAGAGAAGACATTCATAAATAACAGCTAGTCTCATCTTAAAAGGATCAAATTTCCATTCCAAGTTTATTTCAAGAAAGTATCTAGAATGTTTATCCAATAAAAGCCTCTGTTGCTGGCTTTCATACTTGATTGGTTGTCCACAGAAAAGTGGCTCCAGCAACTATTATTGATTATTTTCATAGATTTGATATTCTTGTTTTATCATTAATATGTAAATGCATGAAAACAAATGGACTCTCCCATGGAGACAATATAATACAAGAGCAAATGAGGGCCAACTTGGAACTTTGTGAACACTAAGAACTCAGCTCTCAGGAGGCACAGACAGGAAGATCATGAGGTCAAAGGCAGTTTAGGATGTTTAGCAAGATCCCATCTCAAAAGAAAACCAAACCAAGAGGAAGATCTCCTGACTTACCACCAAGAGAGTTTGTGCAAAGCTGTTACAGAAAACCTTAATAAAGGCAGAGTGATGGATGAAAAATGCACCCGTAATTAAGCAAGAGCTAGAAGTAGGTTGCCTGTGAAACCCAACTTCAAGAATTCTTTGCGACCTTGACAATTGAACCTCTTGTTTTGTTTGTATGCTTGTTTATTCAAGTCAGAGTCTCAACTCCAGCCAAGGTTGACCTGGAACACACTATGTAGTCCCAGGCTGGCTTTGAACTCATGGCAACACATCTACCTCAACCTCCCAAGTGCTGGGATTAAAGGCTTGCACGAAGAGCAGTGTGTCCACAATCAGACTTCCATGGAATGACACATTTTTCCTAGTGGAAGAACTTGAGTAGGTTTGAATATTAGGACCTAATAAAAGAATGGAGATGAATTAAAGAAGGAGAAAAAAATCAAACCCTCTCTTCAGTTGTCATTCTCCAAGTTGATTTCCAAATTTTCTTCCTGGTGCTGTGTAATTGTCCTATTTTAGAAGGGCTGGAATGTGTAATGGACTATGGAAAAGGTAATGCCTTATGACTTCTCATTTTTACCTGAATAAAACTCCATGTCTCTCCGGGTGTGGTGGTGCATGCCTTTAATCCCAGCACTCGGGAGGCAGAGGTAGGAGGATGGTGGTGAGTTTGAGGCCAGCCTGAGACTACAGAGTGAATTCCAGGTCAGCCTGGACTAGAGCAAGACCCTACCTTGAAAAACAAAAAACAAACAAACAAACAACAACAACAAAAAAACTCCATGTCTCTGCCCTGGTCACTCTTTCTGTTGCTGTCTCTGGAGGAATCTTGCTATAGTGGTTTGCATCAGATGTCCCTAATAAACTGACGAGTTTTGAATCTTTGGTCCCAGCTGATGGCAATTGGGGATGTGGATCCTTGCTGGAGGAGGTGTGTTGCTTGGAGTGGACCTTGGTTTATTATCTCTAGCTTGCCCATGTTTGGCTCACTCTCTTGCTGTTTTCCACCTGCTGTGACAGAGGTGATGTCCAGCCTCTGCTCATGTCATGCTTTTCTCTGCCATCCTGAAGCTTCCCTTCGATACGATAAGCCAAAATAAAACTTTCCTCCCATAAGCTGTTTTGGGTCAGGTGCTTTATCCCAGCAAGAAGAAGGTCATTATAACACCTGTAATGTCCATTGATGCTTGGCCAGGCTTTGGAGAAGACCCCTGTAGCACCATTGCCCAAAAGCCTACAAGGACCTGAGGTTTGTCAAATACCATATAAGTTAACTTGGAGGGAGGTCCTCACACACTTGAACCTTGGCAGTCTTGGAAGGTCTCACAGCAAGGATCCATCAGCTGCTTCTGAAGTCCCATCCATCAGAAACTGTGAGGTTCACATGCATGATACTGTGGGGACCTGTAACCTTAGATATTGAATCCATTGTTAAAGCAAGGCAAAAAGGAAAGAGATCTAGATTCCAAGGAATAGATATGTGCATATATGTGTATTCTTTCCTTCCTTCCTTAGTTCCTTCCTCCTTCCTTCTATTCCTCTCTTCCTCGCTTCCCTTCCCTTCCTTCTCTCTCCTTTCATTCTCTTTCTCTCCTGACACAGATGCCTACTGTCCAGGCTGGTCTTTCCAGCTACTGAGTTCCAGTGATTGTCCCTCCTCAGCCTCCCAAGTAGCTAAGGTGCCTGCCAAGAAGCACAGCTAAGAACATGTTACTTTTATGTAGTATAGATGCACTATTTCATTTCTATATGAGAAGGCAAAAAGTATCCCTTCTTAATATGGATGGAAGGACTTATTAAGTAAGCTTCATGAACATTACAGCCCACCAACCTTCCATTTGACTTTGGATATTTTTGATGTGGATGTTTTCTTCGGCCTCTCTAAGCATGTCGTAGCCAGCCACACACCGCTGGGATGAATCTCCAAACCAGGCACAGTTTATGGGAGGAAATGATTTATTCAAGTTATAGATACAGGGGAAGTTCCAGAAGGCAAAAGAGGCTGCCCCTTTCACAGGTCCATCACCTACATCACATGCATAATAGCAAACAGACCAGAGGGGCAAGGAGAGAATTTCTTCCCTTTTATATAGCCTTAGGGTGGGGTCTTGCAACCCTATCCCAGACTTAATGGCTTCCTGAGTCTCTGGAATTTCCTTCCAGCACTGCCCACACAGGAAAGGATATTTACTTCTAGCTCCTTTGAGCTTCCTTACATCTTGCCCCTTGCTGAGAGACTGCCTTCCTGTAAACATCCTCAGAGACCCACCCGAGATTACTTGAAAGGTCAAGTTGACAACAAAACTTAACCATCACAGCATGCAAGTACTTGTTGAAAGACAGTCAATTGTTAAGTCAGCGCAGGCCTGTGTTGTCTAATGGAAGAGGAATAATGCAAGCACCTAATTGTGGTCACTGTTTAGCAAATGGCTTAAAATAAGGAACCTTAACATCTATAATGGAGAACTCAAAAAAAGCAGGCTTAGAACATGCTTGACAGAGAAGACATGAAAATATTTGATCAGGAAATGAGTAGAGTATAACAAAATGCAGAGCTAGAAGTATGGATGGGTGTGGCATACAGAGAGATGTTTGGCAAGTGGTTTCAACCGTCAAATCCCTGTCTTTCATAAGTGTAAGGTGAGTAGCAGCAATCGCTGAAGTTAATTGGCCGTTGTGGTAGTTTGAATGTATGTCACCCATAGACTTGGGTGTTTTATTAAAGCTTGTAACAGCCACCTGGCTGGAGGAGGTGTCACTGTGGGTAGATCCTAGGGTTCAACCCAAAGGTGTGTTGGGGGTATCTGAATTCTACCTGAAAGATGTGGCGAGCAGTGTGAGCTCTGGGGATCTCTACTGCTTCTTAGTTTCTGGTGTTTGCTGGCTGGTGATGGTTTCTCTCTGCTGGCATGCATGGAAATAGCTTATTCTACCATAGATGGAACTTCCTTTGGACCTGTAAGCTTGAAATAAATCCCTTCCTCCCATAAAACTGGTCTTATGTTCATCCCAGCAATGTGAGGTTGTCTACAACAGCCATGAAAAGAGCTTAAGGAATCCCTAGTTAGGTAGTGAATGGATCATCAACACATAGAATTAATGTCAGAAAACAGAAGGACTCCAAGCAACAACACAGCCAAAGGACAATAGAATGTTCTAGATGACAGCAATATAAAGAAGTTGTATTACATGCTCAAGTGACAGGATTGTAAGCATGGAGTCAGCAGAAGTCAGCCATGACATTGGCACTTGAGGGCGATGGTGATGGAGGAAGAAGGAGGAGGACAAAAAGGAAGGACATCAGTGAGGAGTGGAGTCCTGGTGTGAAGGCTGGTTAAGGAAGATATGGTACCAATATATATCTGGGTCACTTCTTGAGGCCAGAAAGGTCTCGTGCAATCAGACCATGGCAGGAACAGAGCCATCTGATCTCAGCTCTCGTGGGTACCATTTTTCCCTCTCTCTGTGCGCAGGAACACCCTGGCAGGAAAACAGCGCTACGAACTCTGGGCTGGAGGGAGCATCTGATGAAAATCACTCTTTCTGTGTTCATTCTGGCTTGTTCCTAGGGAGGAAGGCCAACTCTGTGTCTGCTGACTGGGAAATGATCCATCCGGCTGGGAGAATAAAAGTCCTAGATAATGATTTGGGCATGAAGATTTGGGTCTCCTCTTTTTGTTCTAGATTCCAGAAGAGAGTGGAAATCAGGAAGGAGTCAACAGAGCCCTGGACCACATTCACCTCTTAGATGCCATCATTTCTGGTGCTGACGATTAGGCTCGTGAGATGCTATTGTTTGTGATAAGACATTTTAGTTCTGTGGAAATGAAGGATATAAACCATTTCAGATGGAAGCTTTATCTGAAGGATGTTCTTTGGCCTGTTGCCCACACCCATTGGTAAATGATCAGACTAGGAGAATACTGGGAACCAACATGCTATTCTCAGGCTAAAAGGGATCTTGAAAAGAGAGGTGAGTCAAACAGCTACCATTACACCCTCTTCTCCTTGTAGAGGTTGGACTACTGATAGCACAGTGACTTAAAGTGGCTTAAAAATTAATTCTCATATAAATCATACATTACTATTGGTATGGTTGGTTGTTGTTCACACTCATATTTATAGTCATGGCTTATAAAATTCCATGCAAGCCGAAGTCATTTCTAACTACTCTAACCAGATCTTGCTAAGTAAGGCTGTGACTGTAATGAGCGTCCCTTAGCATTTATTGAGTATATAAATTAATGAATTGTTCCAATGGGAGTAGCTTCAGATGGCTGTGGGAAATTTCCATATATTCTGCTTCATGAGATTCTTGCATTAATAAATTTCTATATGTCCTTTTAAAATGGATCTTAACTGAGTAAACCTCTGAGTAGCATTCTTGGGACCTGGCACACAAAAACGTCTTGTAGTTATATTACATTTCTCACATCACTTCAGAACTATTCATTTTTCTGTTTTCAATTAAATTTCCTATGTCCATCATCATGAAAAATTAAAAGAGAAATGTGAAGTCTGTCCAGAAAAAAATCTGACTTTATTTTATAACATTCAATAGTATATGAAAAATGACAATTTTATAAAAGAAAAAATATATACATATTTCCAAATGTCATTTAATATTTTCATCTCTGCATAAACAAATGAATTCATTCATTTACAGCTCATTTCTTTCCATTACCTGTGCTGTAATAGTTTAAAAACTATTTAGCTGACATAGCTCAAATGAAATGATTATTTTTTCTTTGCAGTGACACTTAATTTATCATGAAGAAATTCTCAGCTATATGTATTCCTATTGGCTAAACAAGTGAAGGAAATACTCAAAGATGCAACAAAATTTTTTTTGAGTTTTCAATCAGCGCTTCAGTTGATTGAACATTATTCAAATATTAATTCCTTGCTTTCCATAAAAGTACCACTTATGTGAACCTACCCACAGCTGCGGCACCATTATAAAATTATACACAGATATGAAAGGGAATGCATCATCAAATGCATGCAAACCTCGTGTGTAAAGTCACTTTTCCTGTGTCATACAGGCATCTGCTGTCCAATCCGTCATTCTCTTTGACTCTTATGAAACAAATCAGAGTGTCTTATGATACTCATAAGAGCTGAGTATCATCTTGGAAAATGTTGTTTTCAAATTAACTCACCTCAAGATTGTTTTTAATTACTTTGCTACACTGGGTTGTATTTGATCAGCAATAATGTGCTTCAGGTCTGGAAGATGACTCGGTCAATTCAACGTTTGGCATGTGAGAACCATTCCTAACTTTGGATCCCAGAAACCACATGAAGCCAAGGGCTCCAGTGTGAGCACCTGGCATCTCCCTGTGCTGTGGTGAGAAGAGAGGTGGAGAGAAAACCTGGAGCTCTTAGGGAGGCATCTAACCTCACAAAGGCAGCAGCTACCAACAAAAGACTCTGCCTCAAAACAAAGTGGAAGGCGAACACCAAAACCTAAAGCTGGGCTGGAGACGTGGCTTAGCAGTTAAGGTGTTAACTTGCAAAGCTGAAGGATGGGAGTTCAGTCCAAAGTGCCAATGGAAAGCCAGACGCACAAGGTGGTGCATGTGTCTGGAGCCCTTTTGCACTGGCTGGAAGTTTTGCACCCATTCTCTCTTCTCCTCTCTCTCTCTCTCTCTCTCTCTCTC
>PVHP010037999.1:0-17123 GCA_004024765.1 Zapus hudsonius | reverse complement strand
TGGCTATCTGCTTGAAAATGAATAAATATTTTTTAAAAATACCAAAATGTACAAATGAAAATGGAAAAGAGAAAGGTCAAAAATGGTGAAATTAGGGGCTGGAGAGATGGCTCAGCAGTTAAGGCATTTGCCTTCAAAGCCCAAGGACCTGGGTTCAATTCCCAGGCACCCAAGGAAAGCCAAATGCACAAAGGGGCACATGCATCTGGAGTTCGTTTGCAGTGGCTGGAGGCTCTGGCATGCCCAAGTCTATCTTTCTATCTCTCTGCTTGCAAATAAATATGATGAAATTACTATTAAACTTTGAGTTAATATTATGTTAAAGTCACCATGCAGAAATTCATGTATTAATACACCATAAAAAATCCAAGTCTTGTACTAGGGAGATGGCTCAACAGTTAAAGGTGTTTGCTTGCAAAGCCTCCGAACGTGGGTTAAAATTCCCAACATCCACATAAAGCTGAATAAAAATGGCGCATGCATCTGGTGTTCATTAGGCTCTGACACTGGAGCATGCACGTGCGCACACCCATACACATGTGTGCGTATGTGCAAATAAATAAACTGCAAGACTTGAAGCTGTGTGGATGGTGCATGTCTATAATCCAAGCACTAGGAAGGCTGAGGCAAGAGGATCATGGGTCTGAGACCAGTCTGGGCTACATAGCAAGATGGTGTATTATCTCCCATACCCCAAAAGAAAAAAAAAATACAAGACTTTCGTATGAAGAAAAATTTATTGCCACAAAGATTTACAGATCTTAAGAACTTGTGCTTTATAATGTAAATGGTAATACAACTTTAAGTGAAAATTTGTAACAACTGTGCATTGATTCTTGGAAAGGTACAAACTTCCAAATTTGGCAACATAAGCAAACAATTTAAATTTATTTTTCATGTTTCATTGCCAAGACAATACTGTTTAATGTCAATCATGAACTTAAAGGTAGATTTAGGGCTCTATATAGTTCTTCAGTGTGTATGCAAAGGGATGGTGGGGGCACAGAGACATTACAAAACTCTGTTCTGACACAAGAAAGAATCTTAAAAGTCCCACTGATGACTACCTCAGAGTATTAAGGTTAACTTGGGAAGAGAGTGGAAACTTTCAGGATAAATTCTATAAAGTAACACATTCATGACTTGCACACATCCCTATTTGGTCAGTCTTTACATGTGAAAAGAACCAAAGCTGTTACTCAACAAATGTGGTTGCACGCTTGAGGTTTTTGTTTGTTTGTTTGTTTGTTTTCAGGTAAGGTCTTGATCTAGTCCAGGTAGCATTCTAAGTTTAAATGTCCACCCACTATTGTTTGACTTACAACTTTTCTAAAGAATAACAATCCCAAGAGACTGGAGGAGGATTTAACCAGCTTGTGCAAGGAGAGGAAGGATGGGAGGGAGAGAGAGAAACTGACTGACTTAAAATTGAGGCTGTTTCCCCCAAGATATACAATGCATGGGCATAATTATTTAGTTCTGTAGATCTTTTCTTCTGGATCTAAATATGAAACACTGGTTTTAAAAAAGGCAACTACAAGCCGGGCGTGGTGGCTCACGCCTTTAATCCCAGCACTCGGGAGGCAGAGGTAGGAGGATCCCTGTGAGTTCGAGGCCAGCCTGAGACTACAGAGTGAATTAACTCCAGGTCAGCCTGGGCTAGAGTGAGACCCTACCTTGAAAAACCAAAAAAAAAAAAAAAAAAAGGCAACTACATACAAAGCACCAAAATGTTTTATAGATACTGGATAAAGTGATGCCCTTAAAATAATATTTGAGTTTTATTATCCAGAGTAGATCATTTAAGAGTGTTGGGCTTATTTATTCCACATGCTTAAGAAATTGAATGACAGTCCATCCAACAATACTCAAAATTACAAAGACAATTATATGTAGCTTCGGTCAGAATCTTAACACAACACTGTTTTCATAAACTCAACAATGGTTTTGATTTGGACTAATCCTTGAAAGTGACTTGTTAAAACAATCACTAGAAAAGGATGAGACCTTCACAGTAGGCTTTCTTTTCACTGCAAATTTACTGATTAAAAGACAGTCACATAAAAACACTGGCATTGCAAAGTTCAGTTATACAGTGTGGAAAATCTCAGTAATACACTTATCTCATTATGCAACAAAAAAGGCAAGAAACACATTAAAAATCCTGCCACATTGTCTGTCACTTGTAACTATCAAAACACGATGCCAAATATGCAAAAAAATGCAAAGTTGACAGGCCAACTTTCCAGACAAATATATACCTTATTAGGGGCAATGAGTTAACTGTAAACTGAGTTATAAAACAACAGCTGGCGATGTAGCTAGGTGATATAGCACAGGATTCCGTCAGCCCCACAAACAACAAAAACGGAAACAATGAAAAGGAAGTGCATCCCAACAAAGCAAAACTGCACAACCTCAATCATGGAACTTGAGTCAATCTTTTGTATTAAAGCTACAGGTGAACATTTTGTTCTTTTCCTTGCAGAGTCAGGGTCTTGTATGTATCACAGTTGGCCCTTGAAATCATGATCCTCCTGTCTCAGCCACTCACAGTTGTGGCATGTTAACTTTAAATGAATACATACAAATCAGTCATGTATTCAAATATTAAGACAATCTCAGATCTATAAAGATCATATATAATTCTTTCCCTTATATTCAGTTTTCCTAAGTAAGCTCTACTTAAGTTTTCAATATACAGTATAATTTATAGCACATATAGAGGTGAACTGAAGCAACAGGTGTCCATTTATTTAAAAAAAATAGGTGTGTACTTCCTTGGCACCTGTTTTTTTCCAAACTACTTTCAAATAGTTTATAATATAAGTTTCATTGTTTTTCTGCCAAAGTAAACGAAGCAGCTGCAAACCCACACACTTATCACTTTCTACTCTGGCCACAAAAACGTAAATGCAGTTGTTGGAAGGTATAAATACAAGATAAAAATGAATTGTGAAACCCAGTCCTTGATGGCCTTTTTGGGGTTGGGGGACCAAAAGCCCCAAGACCTCAAATCAAGTTGAACATGATTTTAGACTAAAGTAGCTGGTACACTGGGAGCATGAACATTTTAACAGCCGCTAGGACACTGGCTTCCAAAATAAATCAGTCTCCACACGTATGCAGATGACAGCTGGGATGCTAGAAGCCTACAGAGCAAAGTACTACTAGGTCCTGGAGGTCTGGGCTCAGCCACTGGCTCAACACACAACCCTCACGGATGCTGGGAATTAAGAGACGCAGCGGTGAGGGAGGTGCTGGAGCAGGCAGGTGCTTCAGGTAAACACACGGGAGGAGTGGGATGCGGAGAGCATGAGACAGAGCAGCACGCGAACACGCCAGGAAGCCGGCTGCGGCCCAAGCCCACCTCTGCAAGCACCGGCCCTCTGCGGAGAAACTGAGGCGGAGGAAGCGCCCGACAGGACCGAGAAGTCCGCGGACAGACGGCTTCGCTAGGGGAGGGAGAGGACTCGAGAGACCAGACACCCACCCAGACAGGGGGAACCGGTTTGGGCAGGGGCTCCCGGGCCGCGCATGCGTCTCTCCCGGACTGCCGTCGCGGCTCCCCGCCCCCAATCACGGCGCCCCTCAGAACTCGGCCGGTCGGGAAAGCGGCCCGGCAGCCCCGTGGGGGGAGAACACGGCTCCGGCCTCCTAGGGGCGCAGGGAAATGCCCCGGGACGGGGAGAGGAGGAAGGAAACGCCACCGTACCCGACCTGCCGCCTCCGCCGCGCCGCGGGCCGCCCAGCGCCGTCTCGGAGACTCCGCCGCCTGGGCCTCCAGGCCGCCCTGCCCCCGCCTCCCCGCCCCCTACTCACGTGAAGCGGCTCCTTCCGCCTTCCGCCCCGCCTCCCGCCCCGCCTCATAGGCCCGCGGCGAGCACGAGCTGCCCATTGGCTCACAGCGGGCGGCGAGGCGGGGCTTCCTTTCCGGAGAGCCCCACCTGGGCTTTAAGTGGGCTAGGGACCCGGAGGGAGCCCGGCGGAGCCTCGGTCTCTTCCAGGTGCACTCGGGGAGAACTCACCTGACATTTACAGAGGACGCAGGGTGTCACTGGTGTTTTTACCAGCACCTCATTTTAGCCTCATCCCAAACCTGTGAGGACTACATGGCAGAGGGATGTGCCGAAAATCACACAGTCCGATCTAGGAGCTAGGTTTCTGACTCCCGTCCATGGACCGTTGATACAAAACAGCTGGCCTGTTTCAAGGACTGAAGAGACTAAGAATGTACAAGGTTGTTCGAGGTTGACTGGAAGATGAGAATCTTATATGAAAAACATTCAATGGTGAATAATGGGCAACAGCAATAAAATGAAGTTCAAAGTATCCTTCCTTAAGGAATCTTCCGTGTAGTTGGGAACAAAGTAGTAATAATTAAAAGTTTATGCAAGTTTTAGGTCTCTTATTTTGTTTTTGTTTGGTACTGAGGATTTAATCTTACACCTCAAACATTCTAGGCAGCACTTGACCACAGGTCTTTCATTTTGAGACAGAGTTTTCTCAGGCATGTCTTAAACTTGTGATCCTCCTGCTTCAGCCTCTAGAGTAGCTGGATTATAATAGGTCTGTCACACAGGTCTTGATAATTTATAAAATATTTTGCAGCTTCTTTCTTTATTCAAATGACAAATTCTTTTTCTGGTGAGTCATTTATAATGTTTTCCAGGGGATAGTGTATCCAATCAAACCATAAGTTTGTTTAAAAAAAAAAAAAGCTGGCTTGAGGTGCTGATTTTGTTGGTAAAGTGCTTGTTGCACAACAATGACTACCTAGGTTCAGGTCCCCAGCACCTATACAAATGCTGGACAGGGGACCAGTGCATCTATAATCCCAGCACTAAGGAGGTGGAGACAGAAGGATTGCTTGGACCTTCCTGGCTAGCTGGTCTAGGAAATTTGGTGAGCTCTGGGTACAGTAAAATAAGGTGGAAATCAATTAAGACATCCTTTGTCAACCTCTGGCCTCTGCAGGCATAAACACACACACACACATACACACACACGTAAACACACCCCAATACACACAAAGTTGTGAGTCCTTTATGGTTTGTCAATTACAAAAGGCCTTGCTGTGGGAAAATGTTTTGTTTCCTTACAACACACCCATTTTTAAGGTACACAAATAATACGAGAAGGTAAAACCTAATAAACTCCTGATGTCCTGACAAAATGACATTTATTATTTTGCTGGCCAACTTTCATATATTTCTTGATCGAGTCCATATATATATATATATATATATATATATATATATATATATATATATACTAACATAGTTTTCTTAAAATTTTATTGCATGTTCAGTGTGTTTGTAGAAAAATAGAAATAGAAACAAGCTAAATTAGATCATATTCGTAAAACAGATGTTGGTATTTTAGTGCACATATACTATGTCTATAAACTGTCCTTTAAAATTAGCTTTGTTTGGTTTTCTTAGACAGGGTCTCATATAGCCCTGCCTGGCATAGAAATCCTGAGTCGAGTCATCTGCCTCCATCTCCCAACTGCTGGGATTACAGGGCTGTGCCACCACACCTGGCTGGTGTTCTTTTTTTTTTTTTAATCAAAAATTTCTACCTTAATTTCAGAAATTTTCTCTTTCTTCTACTTACTAGATCATTGATTGCATCTAGTTATGTCTCTTAAGTTTTTTACAACATGGAATTTAAAAAATTTTTAAAAGGGGTTGGAGAGATGGCTTGGTGGTTAAAGGCACTTGCTTGCAAAGCTTCTTTCTGTCTCAAATAAACAAAAATATTTTTTTAAAAAAAAGGATTAAAAAGTACTAATTGCAGAAATCAGGAAAACTGAAGTGAAAATTTTCTGGATCTGAATGTTTGCTTCCTCAAGAAGTCCTCAAGAAACTGCTGAGTTTGTTCTTCTAAGCTTTATATTTACTGCATACTTGTAGTTACATAAGAAGGCATAATGAATTCAAGTTACTCATTTTGGAATAATGCATATGATGTGTTATACTTTGTTTCCTGATGGGAAGTGTAATACATATTATTTCATAACATTATTTTATATACAACATTGCCACATGTAATGTGGGATGCTTACCTTGACCACTGAATGATGATGACATATAAACTATTTTTACCAAGCCCTTTTTAAAAATAGTCTATGTATAGTTTATAATACCATGTAATAGTTGAATCCATTTATAAAAAATAATTTTTGTATTTTAAATACAGTTTCACTAACATGTGGTCTTAGAAACCAGGCTGTCATGTAGGTGCAGAATTAGGGACTGATGAGAGATAAACAGTGCAGTAGGCCAGGGCCAGGCAAGGAAGATCTTTGAATGCTAAAATTAGGAAACTAAGGTTCAGCCTACAGACAAAAGGGTACCCTGTCATGTTTTCATGACAGTGACAATATAGATTTGGATTTTTAAAATGATGTCTGGTAAAAACTAACTAAGGCAAAACAGGATTGTATTAGTTTGATCCATGTGTCACCCCAAAACAAATGTGTCCTGAATGCTCAGTCCCTAGCTGATGGCAGTTTAGTGAAACCTTGTTGGAGCTGTGTTGTTGGGGTGAGTTTATGGGGGTTAGGGCCAGCTTCCCCTCACCAGTGTTTGCAAGCCTTCCTGCTGAGGCTTGCCACCTGCTGTGGCAGAGGTGATGTCCACCCTCTGCTCATGCTATCATTTCCCCTGCCATCACAGGGCTTCTCCTTGAGTGCTTAGGCCAAAATAAACCCATTTCTCCACAAGCTGCTTTTTGTTTGGTTCTTTGTTGAAACAAAGGTTGACTACAACAAGGATGCAAATGGAGTATTTGGAGGCTGCCAAAAATCAGGAAGCTTAAATAAGGAGGAAGAAAGAAAGGAGTTTGATAGGTGTTTAAAATAAAACCAAAAAGCCCTTCAAGCTTAGAGATACTTCCTTGTACTTGCTCAATCTCAGGAAGCCTAAACTGGCCTCAAATTTAGCACAGTTGAAGATGACCCTGAACCTCTGATCCTCCTGTCTCCATCTCTTTAGTGCTGGGATTACAGGTGTGCACCAGTGCATCTGGTGTATGCAGTGCTAGGGACTGAACCCAGGGATTTCAGCATGTTAGGCAAGCACTCTACCAACTGAGGCACATCCCCAGCCCTTCAAATCTGTTTTTGAAATCTGCAGATCCATCTTTTTCCCACTGCTAAATTTCATTTTGGTTACTTTTTATAATTTTCAGATATAGCCCAGTGATAGAACATTTTCCTAAAAGGCATGAAAGTCTGGGTTTGATTTCCACCATTAAAAAAATTAAAATTAGCTAGATGTGGTGGACACATCTTTAAACCCAGTACTCAAGAGGCAGAGGCAGGAGGATTGCTGTGAGTTCGAGGCCACCTTGAGACTACATAGTGAATTCCAGGTCAGCTTGGGCTATAGAGAAAGACCATGCATTAGAAAAAATAAAAATTAAATCTTTGTCTATTCAGACATTTGAGCTTCCTTGGGGCAGTTTCTGTTGACTTATGTAATTCCTTGAAATGGTACCAAACTTTCCTGTTTCTTTGCATACTTTGTGACATTTAAATCATATAAGGTGATTCTAAAATCAAAATCTGCCACTTATTCTGATTTGAGGGTTTTTTTCACCTCCATTTTTTTTTCCTTTTCTTTTTGTTTCTCCCCCCCCCCCCTTGATGTTTTGGTTCTTTCTGTGGTAGGGATTAGATGAACCTAAAGTAAAAGCTTAAGGTCTTTGGGGGTTTTTTCTAGGCTTGCCCCCTCTCTGATTATGTGCAACCGCTTTCTAATTTCCTCCACAGCCAGGTGTAGTGGTGCATGCCTTTAATCACAGATTTGTTTTTTGTTTTTTGTTTTTCGAGGTAGGGTCTCACTCTAGCCCAGGCTGACCTGGAATTCACTATGTAGTCTCAGGGTGGGAGGCTAAATTAGGAGGATCACTGTGAGTTCAAGACCAGCCTGGACTATAGAGTGAGTTCCAAGTCAGCTTGGGCTAAAGTGAAACACTACTTAAAAAAAAAAAACAAATACTAATTTCTTTCTCAGAAATAGCTGCTTTAGAGTATCTTAATTTTGAAACGTCCTGCTTCCAAATAGGGAAAGGGAAACAAAACAGATTATGTTTCTTTAAACCTCTTGAAAATTGTGTCAGAGTGAAATAGCAGTGGTTAGCCTGTGCACAAACCCCAGTGGTCAAAAGAAGCAATCAGTACACAAGGCCCTGGGTATAATTCCCAGCATCAGGGGGGAAAAGATAGGAGATAAAGGACCTCAAGCATTCTTTCTCTGTTCCCCTACATTCTGGCTGCCACAAAGGGAGATGCTTGGCTTTGCCACATCTTCCCTGCCATGATGGACTGAAACCTCCATTACCATGAGCCAAAATAAGTCCCCATCCTCCAAAAGTCAAAATCAACAGGAGTAAACAGTTCTTACAATATTTGAAGAATACAATATTCTACGTTCAATAGTGGGTGTAGTAGCCATATAAATATAGGGGAACAGAACACGACAAGAAACTGCCTCGATCTGACAAACATACACAGACCACTGCATACAACCAAAGCAGAATACATACACTTCTCAAGCACACATATGAAATTCACTAGGACAGAACTTTTGTTAAGCAACAAACCAAGTCTCAATAGACTTCTCAAGCTAGATATCACACTTGCAATATTCACCAGTAGAGAACATTTGTTAAGACACAAAACAAATCTTAATACACTTTACAAAATAGACATCATAAAAAAATACCTCCTCTCAACATAATGGGATAAAGGTAGAAATCAACAAAGAAAACTGGAAAATTCACACAAATATGGAAACTAAGCTGCCGATGTGTCAGAGAAGAAACCCAAAGAAAAATTATGATACCAAGAAACAAATATAACACAGCATATGAAAGCATATGAGATTTAGTTAAAACAATGATCATAGAAAAATTTACAGTTGGAAATAGCCATAGTTGAAAAGAAGGAGCTGGGTGTGGTGGCACACACCTGTAATCCCTTACATGGGAGTCAACAGCTGAAGGATCAGGAATTCAAGGCCAGCGTTAGCTAGATACCGAATTAGGGGCCACCCTGGACTACATGAAACAAAAGCAAAAAACAAAAAACAAAACAAACAAACAAAAAAAACAAACCACCACCAACAAGCAAAACTTAAGAACCCAGAAAGAAGAGAAAGGCTCATGAAACTAAAAGGTAACACAAAAATGGAAATAATACATATTAAAGAAGATATTAAGTGGATGTTGAAAACAAGGCAAAAATCAACAGAAAACTGGTTCTGAGGAGACAGACATTTAGCTAGACTAATGAAGAGAGAGACTACACAAATGAGACTACACAAATAACCAAAATCCAAAATGGAATTGGAGATAATACCATGTTATAAAAATATGACTCTATTCTGAGCAATTATATACCAAAATAATCAGATAGCCCAGAAAAACGACAAGTTCTTTAAATATAAATTACCCAAATTGGTTCTGAAAGAAAAAGAAAATCTCGCATACTGTAACCTATTGAGAAAGTAGTGAGCGTCACCTGGCAAGAGGGGCCATGAGTAGTAGAGGAGATAGTCTAAGCCTGTGAATAATTAGATCAGCCTGACAACCCCTGGTTCCAACCACTGGTTCCTTCCCTCACTGAGCTGTTGACCAAAGCGACTCATGAGATTCCAACAACAAGACAGAATTCTGTCAAAGCTCTTGAGTGATTTCCCCAGGCCTGAGGCAAAACCCTGTTACTGAAGAAACCACAGACTGCATTGATCAGCATCGAGAAACCCTTCAAAGTCCAGAATGGTATCCAGCCCCCAGAAGGCAGTTAGTGTAGTGCTGGAAGGCACTGCACAGGCTGCCAGGGGAAACTGATCAACGACAGCTGGAGTAAACAGAGACAATTGACATGAAACACAATCTGTGGCCATGAGTAGGCTGACCACACCTCCTACTGGGAGGGAACAGCGAACCAAAAAAGGAGCACTTGGTGTAATGGAGGAGCCTCGGCCTGGGGGAGACAATCAACAGCTTTCAAATTCGACCAATTTTCCACTCAGTGAGGGGGATCCCTTGTTTGGAACTAGGGATTCAGGGCGATAGGCACTGGATCCGTACTTTTGGGCTCCCAAAACAAGATGCACTATGGGAGCGAGTGACTGGGAGACTACTAAAAATAGAATCTAGGTAATCCAGAATTGTGTATATTTGTTAACCTACACTGATCTCACTCTCCAATGGAGATTGTGTTTGTATTTTTCAGGATGCAGCAAGAGAGCTGGGGCCCATCTAACCCTACCAACCAACCATAGGCCGATAGCTGAGATTCTGGCAAGAGAGGACCCACCACAGTCATATCTTGGAGGAGCCAAATGGAACCCCGCAGAGAATGACGGGATGAACAAGGGGCCCACAGCCACAGCCATTAAATCAACACAGGATAAGCCAGTGAGACAGAAACCAATGATTTCGACACAAAGACCTCTAAGCTCACAACCTTAAAGCAGCCTTAATACTCATCTACCACAACTCAGGGAACTATGCGGAAGAGGGGGCGGAAAGATTGTAAGAGCCGTGGTGGAGGAGATTATCCAGAGGCATGGCCAGGAGAACCTGGCTGAATACTAGATTATCCATGGTCCCCTGTCACAAGGACTGATCCAGACGACCCATGGAGGAGGTTATCCAGTGGAGGGGGGAGGGGAGGGCAGTGGGGAATTGGGGATAACAACTCATTGTTTGCCCACTAAATGTTGTAACTCATTATGGACAATAAATTTAAAAAAAAAAAAAAGAAAGAAAAAGAAAATCTCAACGGCCCTATAACAATTAAAGACATTGATTCATTAACAAAACCTCCTGACAAGGTATATCAGATGGTCTTATCAGTGAATGCTACATGTTTAAGGAAGAAATAACAGTGCTTCTGATGAAAAAAACTCATGAAGAGAGAATACTTTCTAACACATTCTATGAGGTTAACATTGCCCTAGTATCAAAGCAAGATAAATAATTTTTTTGGTTTTTCGAGGTAGGGTCTCGCTCTAGTCCAGGCTGACCTGGAATTCACTATGTAGTCTCAGGGGTGGCCTTGAACTCAAGGCAATTCTCCTACCTCTGCCTCCTAAGTGCTGGAATTAAAGGAGTGCGCCACCACGCCCGGCTTTTCTCTTTTTTTTTTTTTCATTTTCTTTTTTTTCTACACTCCCGGCTTTTCAAAGCAAGATAAATAAATTTTAAGTAAACAAATTATATAACATTATTTATGAACATAAATGCAAAATAACCAATAAAATGTTTTTTAAAATCCAAAAAATAAAAATAAAATCCAAAAAAATGTTAAAAGAATTTTTCAGCATGATCAAGAAGGACCCAGCCCTAGAATGTAAAGGTGGTTCAATAAACTCAAAGTAATGCATTAATAGGACAAAAGTGTGGGGCACATGGTCATCTTAATTGATTCAGAAAAGTCATTTGAAAGAATCCAACACCTTTTCATGGTCAACATGCCTCATATAAGAATAGAGAAAAAATTTCAACATGATAAAGGTATTTATGAAATAGCGTGAAAAACATAATCAGTGGTTTAAGATAAAAACTTTACCCAGAGAGACACTTATTTCAATAGTATTGCCATTGGTATGTTGTATGTGCTATGTTGAAAATTTTCCATCCATAGTATGGGAAAAGAAGAGGTAAAATGACCTCTATTCATGGACTACACAATTTTATACATAGAACATTCCAAAGAAACCAGAAGAGAACAATAGCCAATAAATTAATTGCAGGGCACATCACCAACGTATAAAAATCAGTTTCTGCCAGGGTGGTGGCACATGTCTTTAATTCCAGCACTTGGGAGACAGAGATGAGGAGGATCACTGTGAGTTTGAGGTGAGCCTGAGACAGCATAGTGAATTCCAGGTCAGGCTGGGTTAGAGCAAGACCCTACCTCCAAATAAAAAAAAAAAAATTTGTAAAAGCTGGGTGTGGTGGTGAACATCTTTAATCCCTGCACTCAGGAGGCAGATAGGAGGATTGTCATGAGTTCAAGGCCACCCTGAGACTATGTAATGAATTCCAGGTCAGCATGGGCAAGAGTGAGATGCTAACTGAAACCCTTCCCACCCCTCCAAAAAAATCAGTTTCTGCACACTAGTAATAGACATTATGAAAATTAAGAAATAAATTCCAATTAAAATGTTAATTTTTTTTAGAAAACAAAAAATGAAATTAGATACGTGAATGGCTGGGGAGATGGCTCAGCAGTTAAAGGCCCTTACTTGTAAAGCCTGCCTGCCTGGGTTTGATGCCTCAGAACCCACTTAAGCCAGAAGTACAAAGTGGTATGCACTCTAGTTCTTTTGCAAAGGCAAGAGATGTTGACACACCCACATTCTCTCTCTCTAAAAAAAAAAAATTAAAAATATGTGAATGAACTGAACATGCTGAAAACTACAATCATTGCTGAAAGAAATAAAAAAAAAACTAAGGAAACACATCCTATGTTAATGGACAGGGAAATAGAAAAGGTGTGATACTATGTAAAGCAACCTATAGATCCCATAAAACCTCCATTCCAAAAGACTTTTCCCAAGAAATGGAACAATCAATCCACAGATTCATCTGAAAATAGGGCTAGGATATAGTTCAGGGACAGATATTTGCCTAGCATTGGACACAGGCTTTAACCCCAGCACTACAAAGAGGATCATCATGAGTTTGGGGCCAGACTGGGCTAGAGAGTGAGTTCCAGGTCAGCCTGGGCTAGTGAAACCATGACTTGAAAGAAAGAAAGAAAGAAAGAAAGAAAGAAAGAAAGAAAGAAAGAAAGAAAGAAAGAAAAAAAGAAAGAAAGAAAGAAAGAAAGAGCTGGAGAGATGGCTTAATGGTTAAGGAGTTTGCCTGCAAAGCAGAAGCACCCAAGTTCGATTCTCCAGTTCCCACATAAAGCCAGAGGCACAAAGTGGCACATGTGTCTGGAATTCATTTGCAGTGGCAAGAGACCCTGGTGTGCCCATTCTCTCTCTCTCCCTACTCTCTTAGATAAATACAATATTAAAAAAAATCACAAAAAACATATGGTACTATCACGAGGATTTATATACCACTTATAGGCCCCTCTACTGTAGACATGCCAGCAATAAACACATTTGGTCAGTTGAATTTCAACAAAGGCCCCAAGTCTATTCAATGGGAGAAAGGGCAGTTTTTGTAACAAATGTGTTCCTTACACGAATAAAATTGAGTCAAACTGTATATAGCTAAGTCATGGTTACCCAACATTGCGATTATATTTAACACCACTGCTGTTTAAATTTAGCAAAGGATTAAAATATCTCATATGATTTGCACAATTAACAGTCCCCCTCCAAAAAAGAAAAAAAAAAGTGAAAATAGTGAGAAATAGTAAACAAGTGGATTGGCAAGGAAAGGGGTTCTAGAATGACACTCAAATTTTCCGGTTGGGAACAATGTGTGGATGATTCCGTTCATCAACACAAGACCCAGGACGGAGCAGGCCAGGAGTTAAACTTGAGAAAATCAAAAGGCATGCTACCACTGGACAGCCAATGGGAGGCTCCGCCGGGCAGCTGGCTCTGGAGCTCCAAAGACGTGCAGGGCTGGACGAGAGAGCTGCGAATGGTCAGCACATGGGAGGTAACAGAAAGCAAGGGAATGCGAAAGGAACATCCCTAAGAGACACCAGCATCCATCGGAGAGGGGAGGCGGCCATCCTGTGCTCCCGCGCGGCGAGTCCACATCCCTAGGCGGGAGGGACTTACCACGGCTTAAGCGCGGAGGGGTCCTTCAGGCCCATGCAGGCCGCCGTCGGCGGAAGCCCAGCAAGACCACGGCCTCCGAGAAACGAGAGGGGTCAGCGGGCCCCGGGAGAGAGCCTCGGACCTACGGACACGGGACCCGGAGACAGACGCCAGCTCTCCGTCCCAGACACTAGGTCAGCGCCCCGCCCACAACGCGGAACGTCCCTCGCGGGGCCCCGTCGTCCTGCGAGCATTCCGATTGGCGGAGGTGACCATGGGACCTGGAAGTTGTCTCGGTCCGGCCAGGGCTGCCCTTCCGGTTCCGTCGGGTCCCCCTTTGGCTCACGTTCCCGGCCCCTCCCCCTTCCCGGAGCCCCGAGGGGCCGGAGCTCCTGGCGGTGCCGAGTCCTGACGGCGGCCTTCCCCGGGGTCTGTAAGTTCGGAGGTGACCGGAGCGCGGGGCTGGGGTGCGGGGTCTCTCGGAACGGAGCCCCTCGGGGTCCCGGATCGACCGGGTCCTGCACCGGGATGGCAGTCGGGAAGCTGGCCTAGGCCCCGGGAGACTGCAGCCTTTGGGCCGGCCCACGTTGCGCCCCGCCCCGCCCCTTTCCCTTCCCGGTGTCTGGAGTGGGGAGCCTGAGGGTGCTTGTGGGACCGCCTCCTGGCACCCCACGCCGGCTCCCGGCCCAGCCTGCTGGACGCCCGCCGCGGCCGCTGGGCCTTCCACCTGCCGCCGGCTGTGTCCCCTGTCAGTCATTGGCCACCGCACCTTTTGTATTCCTGACGTTATGCCAAGCATCGGGGATTCGTCAGTTACCGTTCCGGTTCTCAGGGTCAAGTTTGGGAGCCACATATAAACAAATAAATGCTCCTGGGCGTGGATAGTGGGGATAGGTATAAACACAAATGTGAACTGTTCAAGGTACAGTTGCTATGAAGTCTCTAGAGAAAGCACGTCGAAATTATACTTGTTGGCGAGAATAAAGTATGGAAGAGCTTTTCAGGCAAAAGCAACAGTTGCGATGCTGTTGAAAAGTAACTGAATATCATGTACGTGAGAAACAACAAGCAATAGGAGTGGGCAGTTTCTGTGCAGAGGAAGGTCTTTTAGAAGCCGGTAAGTAAAGCGAGATCCACATAGTGAAAGGTTTAATCCTGCAAGAGAGCATAGCTTTTTTGAAGAGCTTTGAGCGGGAAACTGACTTTGTCAGATTTACTGCATGAAGTCATTTGGTTCTTTAGGAAGTTTCCCACCAAAGCAATTTGCTGAATGTAGGGTCATTTAGCTCAAATCTACGTACTCTCATTGGAGATTATCTTTAAAAATTAATGGGATGAGCCCTGGGAGGCAATGAAATCTAAAATAGATTTATGACATTGGTATTCCAAAGTGGGCTAGTATGTGTTAAGTATTGAATTCAGCTTAAGGTAGTGGCATCAGTGTTTCAAAGTTAATTACATGTTGTAGGATTAAAAAGCTACCAAATCTAATGCGTAGGTTTTAGGCATTTGACATTTGAAGCGTACTGATGCCATAATAAGAAAAGAAAAAAAAACCCTATAAGTTTTTTCGACACAAAGACACCTAAGCTCACAACCTTAAAGCAACCTTAATACTCATCCACCACGACTCAGGGAACTATGGGGAAGAGGGGCCGGAAAGATTGTGAGAGCCTTGGTGGGGGAGATTATCCAGAGGCATGGCCAGGAGAACTTGGCTGAATACTAGGCTATCCATGGTCCCCTGTCACAAGGACTGATCCAGACGACCCATGGAGGAGGTTATCCAGTGGAAGGGGGAGGGGAGGGCAGCGGGGAATTGGGGATAACAACTCATTGTTTGCCCTCTAAATGTTGTAACTCATTATGGACAATAAAAAAAAAGAGAAAAAAAACCAACCCTATAACTTTGGTATATTGTACAAATTTTTCGGACGAATTAAAGTTTAATCGAGGGGCTGGAAAGATGGCTCAGCGGTTATTGTGCTTGTCTGCAAAGCCTAATGACCTGAGTTTGATTCCCCAGTAACCATGTAAAGCCAGATTTACAGTGGCCCATGTACCTGGGAGTTTGTTTGCAGTGGCAAAGACCCTGGCATGCTTCTCTCTCTCTCTCTCTCTCTCTCTCTCTCTCTCTCTCTCTCTCTCTCTCTCTCTCTCGTTCTTGTTCTTCCTCTTCTCTTCCTCTCTGCTTATAAATAAATAAAAATATTTTTAAAAAATTTTAATGGAGCGGTCCAGCTTGAGTTAGAATCGCAAATGAGACCAGCCTAAACATTGTGGCTCGGGGTAAAAGTGAATTAATAACTTATGGGTGGAAGCCATGAGAATAGCTATCACCAAGCAGAGAGCATTGGAAAAAAAGATAATTTGAGGGGCAATGGTTATATTTATGATCTGGAACTAATAGTAGTCTGTCTAGTAGCAGAAACAGATAGGTTATAAAGTGTAAAACCGCAAGCAGTGTAGTCAAAAGAAGAATTTTTTTTTTTTCGAGGTAAGGTCTCACGATAGTCCAGGCTAACCTGGAATTCACTATGTAGTCTCAGGGTGGCCTTGAACTCTCAGCAATCCTCCTACCTCTGACTCCTGAGTGCTGGGATTAAAGGTGTGTGCCACCACGCCCAGCAGAAGAGTATTTTTTGAGGTAGGATCTCACTCTAGCCCATGATATCCCAGGCTGGCCTTGAGCTCATAAGGATCCTTCTACCTCTGCTTCCTAAATGCTAGGATTAAAGGTGTGCACCACCATATCCACCTGAAAGAAGAATATTTTGAAGGGATCTTATTGGATCAGTTTATGCAAAGCTAATTGAAAATTAAGAGCGAGTGGGGAGAATATTTCTTTTCTGTTTTTAAATTTCTTTTTCATTTATTGCAAGCAGAGAGAGAGAGAAAGAGGGAGAGGGAGAGAGTATGGGCATATCAGGGCCTCTTGCCACTGCAAATGAACTCCTGACACATATGCATCTGGGTTATGGGGCCACTGAGGAATTGAACCTGAGTCATCAGCAAACATCTTCATCTGCTGAACCATCTCTCCAGTCCCGAGAATGTAATTCTTTACTAACAGGTCATTAGTGACTATATAGGAGTCAAGGAGTGGGAAAACTGTAAGAAAGGATAGGTTTATTGAAAATCAGTGGAAAGGCTTGGAAGGAGACCAAGATAGAGAAGGGGATGAATTTATGTTTATGCAATGTGTATTTCCCCCCCTTTCTTTGGTCCTCTTCCACTCTTTGCTAACTTAGGTCTCTAGTTTACTGAGTAGCATTTAAAGATGCCCAGTCAGTCAAACCAAACATCTTGAAGTTATCTTTTTGTAAAAAAAATATTTGGGCTGAAGAGATGGCTTAGCGGTTAAGGCGTTTG
>PVHP010037998.1:0-17083 GCA_004024765.1 Zapus hudsonius | reverse complement strand
CGCGGGCAAGCAAGGGCTTCTTCCCCCTCTCACCCGCGCAGAACCGCTGGATTCCGGGATGCTGGGCTGCGGGCAATCCAAACCCTCACTTCAGTTCGTTGTTATTCTTGAACTTTAACGCGGGGAAAGATCGTGAGCCGTCTTTTTTTTTATTTATTTATTTATTTATTTATTTATTTATTTATTTATTTATTTATTTATTTATTTATTTTTGCTTGCCCATCCTCATATATAATTACACTCATGAGCAGATAAATTACCAGTAGTCCTGGTAAAGTGAGTCCTGTCTCTGCGGAGACTTCAACAGGATCAATATCTGCCCCTGAGGTGCAAAGACCACCATACATTAGCACGCCAGGTGCAGGGCATTTCTCGACACATACCATGTTTCTGGACTGCAGCAGCTGTCCATGGCAGGAGGAGGCGAGTGCTATTGCATGCCCTCGTTATACTTTGAAGAATAAAGCCTCAATCCAACTTTTTATGATCAACGTCACACGGAAACTCTGATGTGAAAAAAAACCACAATCACGCTGACAAGTTTTGATAATGTTGCTACCATTAAAAAAGAAACCGAAGCAAAAATTCAGAATTCATTTTTCTGAAAGTTATTTATTCTGTGTTGATGCAAACACATAGCCCAAAGGTATAAGACAGTTTATTCTGGAGCTAAATATGAGTGACCATGGTCTGGGAGCATAGACTGAGGTTGCCCCTAATAATAATAATAATAATAATAATAATAATAATAATAATAATAATGCACTACTATGGAAGTCCTCACATGATATTTTATTAATTACGTGGTAGGACCACTGGTAGGCACGTTACAACAAAAAAGGGAGTGCTCAATTTCAGGTATTA
Organism: Zapus hudsonius; assembly: GCA_004024765.1. NCBI lineage: Eukaryota > Metazoa > Chordata > Mammalia > Rodentia > Dipodidae > Zapus > Zapus hudsonius. The sequence continues at coordinate 16,219 of PVHP010037998.1, read as the reverse complement.
TCTGATGACATTCTTAGCTTTTGGATTGATAGAGGTTGCTGGTTTGTTAAAGATATATTTTAAGGTGTTGATAGTCACAAGGATGTTAGGTCAGAGGTAGAAATGGTCAATGAATGGCTTTCAAAAGTACCAAAAATAGCTCAAAGATAATTTGATTCTGGGCTGTCACATTTTAACCCACCATAATCATGAAATGAAGTTCAGTCATTTGGCCTTGTAAAATGACATAAGTGTACTTATTTTTGTGTGTGTGTGTGGGGGGGGACTTCTGTGCACACCTGAATTTAGAACTATACTGATCTTGTTAACCTTTTTAGTTAGTAACTTATTGGGGTGTGCTTAACCCTTAGATTCAGGTGAGTTCTGAGAGGGAGCTGATTGGTTTGGACTCAGGCCAGCATACCTGAGTAGAGGGGGTTGTCATTGAGGGGTGAGACAGGCTCAGACGTTCCAGTTCTGCTGAAGCCAGGCAGTGTGACATCTCTTTTGGTTCCTCTTTGGGCCCTCCCCTAGCTGACTATCTTGCTCCTATTTCTCCTTCAGGACTCACACAGGTGGCTCAGGTCTAATTATATGAATTAGGCATCCAATTAGAATGAGCCTCATTACCACGGTCAGGTGTGGAAGGGAGGGACCTGATTGGTTGGTGGGCTCAAGAAGCTGACTCAGCTAGGAGCTAGGCCCCTAAGATTGGAAATAAACGTGAAGCTGTTGCTATGGAGGGATTAGGAAGTTGTTGCTTACAGCCATCTTGGATGAGACTTTAGTCCTACCAGGGCAGGCAAGGTGGTGTCTGTTTTTGTGGGCCAGTCCCTAACTACCTACATGTCAGGAAATAACTACCTTGCTTCTAATCCATATCACTATCCCTGAGATCTAGCCACAGCCTGTTTTTGTATCTTTTATTTTGAGACAGGATCTTATTACATTGCTGGCCTTAGACTTGAGATCTTCTGACCTCATCCTCCCCAGGAGCAGGGATTCCAGGCTTGTGCCACTAGGTCCAGCTTCAAAGAAGGCTTTTTGTATTACTTGTATGACTTTCTTTTTGTTTGTTTGGTTTGGTTTTTTTGTGGTGTGGTCTCCCCTCCCTGTAGCCCAGGTTGACGTGGAATTCACTATGTAGTCTCAGGCTGGCCTTGGACTCAGGGCAGTCCTCAGAACTCTGCCTCCTGAGTGTTGGGATTAAAGGCATGTCCTACCATGCCCAGCTCTCTTGTATTACTTCTTGTTTAATATTTTTTCTACATTTTTTTTCAGTACTGAGAATTGAACCCAGGGCCTCACACATGGCAAGAAGTACTCTACCATTGAGCTATATACTCGCCAAGGAAAGTTCTGATGGAGGGTTTTTGTCTGGTTGGCATATGGTTTCCTTCTGATGTGTTCTCACACGGTGAGAGGAGGGGGCAGTTAGACAATGAGCTCTCTGATGATGTTTCTTAGAGCGACACTAATCCTATCAGATTAAGACACCACTCATGTCTTCAGTTACCTCCTGTGTCCCTATTTCCAGATATATCACACTAGATATTCCTATTTCAGTGTATACATTCTAGAGAGATGTAATTCAGTCCATGACACTAGTCTTTCGACTTGGTCTCTCGTGCTTTACTTTCCGTGTGTGTGTGTATGTGTGTGTGTGTGTGTGTGTGTGTGTGTCCAGATTTTTCCTCATATGAGGGAGATTTACTTCATCTTTCCTCTCCTTCCCAGCCAGTGTTTTTGGCTTGGGGCTTCCTACTAGCCTTCCCTCTAAATCTTTCTAAAATAAATAAACCTAATAATTCATAATTTACCCTTCTTGGAGTCCATGTTTTCATTTCTTTGTGTCCATAGGCCTTGTATCTCCTGCATCTTGATGGAATTTAATCCCTCCCTGGACCCAAAATCCTGCATCAACACCATGTGGTAAAAAGTACTGTGAACCCCTCGACACAAGGGGAGAGAAAAAAGAAATTTAAAAGAAGGGGAAAAAAGTACTGTGAAGAAAAGAATGGGGAAAGATGCTTTTATTTCTCAGTGGGGATTTGGGTATGATCTGGAAAGAAGAACTTTCGTATTAGCTGACATTTGAGCAGAGACTGAAGGAAGAGAGCAAGTCAGGTGGACTTTAGGAGGAAGGGCTTTGGGGGATGAGTGGTTAGTAGTACAAATACCCTAGGGAAAGCCTGCATGTTATATTTGAGGCCAGAATGCCTGTAGCAGAATAATCCAGTGGGAGAGGAGGTCAGAGGTAAACCAATCAGCTAAGCCCTGAAAGTTAGAAACTGAGCTGAGCTGTGAATGGCATGAGCTAACTTCCATTTTAAAACAGTCCAGCTGCTTGTGGTGACAGCTTGGGAGAAGCAGGGAGACTAGCTGGGGGCTATGATAATAATGTACTTAAAGGCAGACAGTGGGGCTGGGAAGATGGCTCAGCAACTAAAGGTGCTACTTGCAAAGCCTGACCAGTCCAAGTTCAATCAGGTAAAGCCAGATGCCCAAAGTGGCACATGCATCTGGAGTTTGCAGTGGCAAGAGGTCCTAGTGCGCCCATACATATTCTCTCTCATTGTCTGTCTGTCTCTCCTTGCAAATAAATAAAAATATCTTTTAAAAGTAGAAAAATAGGGCTGGTGAGATTGCTCAGCGGTTAAGGTGCTTCCCTCCAGTGCCTAAGGACCTGGGTTCAATTCCCTAGTATCCACGTAAGCCAGATGCAAAAAGTGGTGCATGCATCTGGAGTTGGTTTGCAGGGGCTAGGGTCTCTGGTGCACCCATGCATGCGCTCTCTCTCTCTCTCTCTCTCTCTCTCTCTCTCTCTCTCTCTCTGTATCTGTCTGCTTACAAATAAATAAAAGTAAAATATTTTTAAAATTTAAAATAAAAAAGCAGAAAAATAAGTGTACCATAATCACTCGTCTGCCTTAAAAAAAGCATGTGATGATGGTAGCAGTGGAATTGGTTAGAAGTAGTTATACTTGATGTTTACAAAACTATGCTATTGACTAGGTGCAAGTTTTAAAGAAAACTATTAAGCCATTTATAAAGAAATCTTAGAATTCTGGGAAGAAGACAGAAGCAATGGTTTTAAAGTAAGTACCTTTAACCACTGAGCCATCTCTCTAGATCACACAATAGTTTTCAACCTCATATAAAAACAGACAAAATGACTATATAGCAAAATTAAACAAAAACTCCCAAGGGGAATATCGATAACAAATTTAGGGAAATGGGATCCCCACTATTTTCAAAAATTGAAGCTTCCATGTGACCTGGTGGAAAAGAATCAGAATAAGAAGAAAAAACAGACTCTATTCCAAACAGAGAAAGAGAGGCAGAACTTTGAAAATTCACAATGTAGTGATATGAGAGATGAAATGTATAGAGAGAAAGAAGGGTGATACAGTGAACAGAAGTAGGCCAAGTTGAACACAGCTCCAGCACATAGCTCTGAGGCAGGAGCTGAGGGAAGCAAGCCTTATCCAGAGGGTAAACCAGGCAGCCCTGGTGAAGATGACAATCCTAATTCAGGATAAGCCCATAGTTCTTGAAAGCCTCAGGTACAGTTGCATGTTTTGGTGAGATAGTGATTCCTTGGCAGATGAGATAGTAGTGGAGAAAGTCTCATTTTTGTCACTTAATATGACTTGAAAGACGGTAGCCGTGTGCTATCTGGAGAGGGAATCTATTGTTTGAGACTGAGCAACCCTAGAAGAGGAAGGAAAAGTCACAAGTTGTAGAGTCTGAATTCCCCCTGTCATCGTTCCAGAGTGAGAGACAGTTCTGGGAAACACTTGTGGAGAGCAAGAAGGCCAAACGCTGACAAGTTGAGAAGTGCAGGTGGGAGGCAACTGAGCTCTGCCGGTGAAGTTCACAGTGAAAGGGATCCCTTCCCTCAATGGCAGGAGAGGACCTCATTAACTGAGAATAACACCACAGTGTGATAGCCTAAGGTCAGCAGGTGATAACAACCTATCTCCCATGAAGTCCATGGTGGTTGAGTCCAAGAACTCTGAAGGTCTAGCTGGCTTCTTGATGTTCACAGCTGCATCCCTCCATCAGGGTGACAATTAGTTGATAGTCAACTACATATTTGATTTTGAAAAGATGAAGGCAGGCCCTCTGCCTAAATAGATCTCAATGTTGTGGTTGCTTCCCCCACAACCAATGCACTTGTAAGACTCCTTCCACCTAGAACATTAGCCACCCTGAGGGACTACAATCCAGGGAAATGTTGGTTACCTTTCCTTGCTGGGACAAACTACCTGACCAAAGGAGGCTGACGAAAGAGAAGGGTTTATTTCAGCCTACGGGGAAGTTTCAGCATAGCAGATAGAAAATGGTAGAGAGGAGTCTGGGCATCACTTCTTGCCACAGTAGCTGGCAGCAAGCAGCAAGCGAGATGAACTCTTACAATGGGATGGTAGACTATAAGACCCCAAAATCTATCCCCAGAAACACACCTCTTTCAGCAAGACTTCACCATGTGAATTGCCACCAGCTAGGGACCAAGCATTCGAAACACTAGTTTATGGAGGAAATTGTATTCAAACTACCACATACTGCCCCTGGCCCTCATAGACTCATGACCATCTGTCATAGCTCCCATGCTGCTGGGATGAATCTCCAAACCCAGGCACAGTTAGGGGAGGAAAGGGTTGACTGAAGCTACAGATCCAGGGGAAGTTCCATAATGGAGAAAGAGGCTGGCCCCCTTTCACAGGTCCAAGCAGAGAGAAAGAGAAGCCATCTCCAAGACCACAAACACAACAACAAACAGGCAGGGAAAAGATAGAGATTTCTTTCAACTTTATATAGCTTTAGGGCAGGGTCTTGCAACCATATCCCAGACTTGTTGGCTTCCGTGTCTCTGGAATTTTCTTCCTGCACTTCCCTCTCAGAAAGAGATGCTCATTTCTAGCTCCTCTTAGCTTCCTTACATCCTGCCCCCTACTAATTCCTTACATCCTGCCCCCTACTGAGAGGGCTGCCTTCATATGAATGTAATCAGAGACCTACCCAAGATGGCTAAAAAGGTCAAGTTGACAAAAAAGCTTAGCCATCACACCATCTCATGATAAAAAAGGCATCTATAAAAGTCCCAACACTGTTTCAAAAATCCAAAGTCACATCTAAGGTAGTCTCTTAGTTGTGAACCTTAAAATCAAATCACAAGTTAAATATACATAATGGCACAGGGTTAGTGTTCCCACTGCAAAATGAGGGGAAAATTTGAAGCAATGTAATATCTAAAACAAGCATGGCAAATCCTTCAGCTCCATGTCAGCATCTAAAAATCTGCAACAAAATACTCCAATGGCTTCAAATTCCACCCCTCCAGCCGCGATGCCTGTCTTCTGAGCAGACCCACCCAAGCCAGAGGGAGCAGTTTTTCTTGACATCCATCCCATACATAGTCCTGGCACCTCCAAAATCTTGGGGTCTCCACTGCAACCCAGATTCTCATGCCATGCCCCCCTACAACCTCCATGTAGGGACTGTGTCCCTGTTCACACCACCTAGGGGCCGTCTCCCAAAACCCACTTTGCAAGTTTACTGACCCTCTTTTTAATGCATTTGTTATACCAAACCAGTACCCCTGGGCTACTAAATTGATTAATCTAGGATGGGAAAGGTGGATAAAGTGGATTTTGAGGAACAGGAAAAACTCCTTTAGTATTCTTCATGCTTCCTTCTTTTAAAAGTTACAGCTTTCTCTCCCCTCCCCCATTTTCCAATGCAGAACATTTGGCTCAGTCTCAATAGTGGTAATATCTCAAACAATTGAAGCTGAAGTGGGCTGCTGACTCTGGCCTAAAACTTCCTTTTCTTTCTGTGCCAACTTACACTTTTTTATATCCTTCTGCTCGATGTTCTGCCAGACACACAGTCCACTTCTTTTAAATTTAGCTTTGCCTTAAGTTCTCAGGACACTGGAAGACCACAGCCAGCCTCTCATACAAACTACCTTTAGCCCAGTCAGGACAGACCTTTTTCCCCTTATAAATCAAGCCTCCATAGTCTACAGTTCTTTTCATATTTAGATTATCAAGTCACAAGATTGGTCCACCAAACTCCGCTTACAACAATGTAAGACATCTCTCAGTCCAAAGAATCAAAATCCTTTCATCCTCTTAGAATAAGAATAACTCCATTTTTAAACTCTGATTGCTACTTTCCAATGTGTCGGTTTCTGGCTCCTAGAAGTGGTCCAGGCCAACTATCTCAATTGCAAAACAATGTAGGAATTGATATTTTCTGGAAATGGCCTAAATCACCTGGCTAATTGCTATTTCCCTGAATTAGCCCAGGCCTCCAAAGTTTATGCCCTACAACAGAGGAATTCCAGTGATCCTACTGCCCCTATAAGAACTCTCTAGTCTATGAGGTTGCCGTCGACCTGCCTGGCCAGAACCCTTTTCAGACTTTCTGAAATAAAGTCTGTCTTTGCTGTTGAGCTGAGTTTTCCTCTAGTTTCATTCTCTACCCAAGGGTCTCTGAAGACTTTTTAAAAAACATTTGGAGCTGGGCGTGGTGGCGCATGCCTTTAATCCCAGCACTTGGGAGGCAGAGGTAGGAGTTCAAGGCCACCCTGAGACTACAGAGTGAATTCCAGGTCAGCCTGGACTAGAGTGAGACCCTACCTAGAAAAACTGAAAAACCAAAAAAAAAAACAAAAACAAAAACAAAACAAACACATTTGGTACTGAAACCCAGGACAGGTGCTCTGAGTGGGGACCCCCTCGCTACCCAGAAATTAATGGGAAACAGCAATTTGTCTCAGGACAACCCCTGGATCCTTAGATGTCCACAGCTTTCACCCTGCCCCCCACCCTCTTCAACTACCCACTCTCTTTCACCATGGTGAATTATGTGAGAATTGCAACTCCCCTGGGCAGGACTGAAAGGCCAAGGCTACTTGGGCCAGGAGAACCCGGCTGAATACTAAGCTATCCATGGTCCCCTGCCACAAGGACTGATCCAGACGGCCCACAGAGGAGGATATCCAGCTGATTGGGGATGGGGATGGGGGGCATTGGGGAACTGAGGATAACAACTCATTGTTGGCCCACTAAATAATGTAACTCATTATGGACAATAAAAAAATTAAAAAAAAAAAAAGAAATAAAATACACATTCTCAAAAAAAAAAAAAAAAAAAAAAAAAAAAAAAAAAAAAAAAAAAAAAAAAAAAAAAAACTCCCAGATGACTGAAACTCTGACCTCCCAATAGAGTAATTCACCAGCCTTAAAAGTTTTCCTTTTCCTTTCTTCTTGGCTCTAGCCACAGAGACGCCATTCCCATATCTAAAGGATCATGCAACAATGGATCATCTTTTGCCCAAGGAGGTGATGAGTCAGCCTCCATCTGTCTCTCCTACCCTACCTAGGAGAAATCTTCTTGTCTCTCTTTCTGTCTTGTCCTTGGAAGACTGTTCCAGGAGCCTCTGGTCAAAAGCCATTGCTCAGGGACACCTTTCCTTCTGAACCCCCACCCCCTACTCTGCCCTTCCCCAGGGAGATCTCTGGCCTTTGTCCAGGGATCCAAGGATGCCTGGTCCTCAGACAGATGCTTCAGCTTCTCACCCTCTATGGATTCCCAAATTTCCACAACTCCACTAGCCTCCCTGCTCGGCTGTCTCTTGGCCAGCTCTTAGTTTAAAAGGAGACATAAAGTCTAGTGCCTAAATTGGATTCCCTTAGTTTGGAAATTGCCCATTTGACTTCCAAACCCTTTTAAAAAAATATTTTATTTGCAAGCAAAGAGATACAGAGAGAAAGGAAGAGAACCAAGGCCTCCAGCACTGCAAACAAACTCCAGACATATGCACTATTTTGTGCATCTGGCTTACATGGGAATTGAACCCTGGTCCTTAAGCAATGGAGGCAAGTGCCTTAACCACTGAGCAATCTCCCTAGCTCCTTGACTTCCACACTCTTAAAGGCCTTGAAAACTTCATAAACCGGAATGTCAAGTAGCTAGAAATTGCCTATATTCAGGCATTCTTCCAGGTCTATTCTCAATCCTCTCTTGAGTCCTGCTCTCCTGTAGTCACCTACCCTGCCGAAGCCCAAGCCTAAGGAAGTGATCATAGCCACCCAGCACTTTCCCCTTGTACCTGCCCCACTGAGCAATGTTCCAGCACCTCCTTGTCCCCAAATATCCTCCCCACTGAGCAGAGATTTGGGACCTCCTAGCCCCCAAACCTGCCCCAGAATCTCCCTGAGCTGGGCAGCTCCAGAGTTAGGACCCATGGAATGAGTTTCACACCATAACACTCCATCACTATACCATGACAAATGGTAATCTCTCTCTCTCTTTCTCTCTCTTTCTCTCTATCAAAAGTGCAGTTGTAAACAACAGCCAGGTTTGTTTAACCTGTTTCTGCTTAAAGTGCAGTTATAAAAACTGGCCCTTAAGAATGGCCTCCAGCCCATTCTCCAAATTCCACGGGCTTTCTCTTTTGTGTCTCTTGAATTCCACCTTAAGGATTCCCAACATGACTCTCTTTCCCAGAGAAATTTGCCAATGATCAACAGCCCCATGATAAGATGGAGACTGTTCATCCCCTGGGTAGGCCTACATCTCCCGGTAGCTAGCTGTGGCCACATGGATTTTTTTTTTTTTTTTGAGGTAGGGTCTGGCGTGGCCTTGAACTCATGGCAATCCTCCTACTTCTGCCTCCTGAGTGATGGGATTAAAGGCGAGTGCCACCACACCCGGCCACATGAATTGTTCTTTATGGTGCCAGGTTAAGTTAATATGACATGCCCATCCACTCCACGGTGCTCACCTCCAAGGGCATATAGGTCTCTTCCAAATGTTAAGTCTTCTGGGAGGCAAAGAAAAAAAAATGTTGCTTTAAAATTCAAACTAATAGTAGCTGCCCTGTCTTTAAGACAGCAGTTTAACTTTAAAACTGACAAATGCCAAGTCTATATTACTAATATGGTAACATTGGCTTATAAATGAATACTCATATAAATTAGAAAAATATCAAATTAGCTCAAGTCTCTCTCAGTTTATGACATGTCTAAAACTCTAAAGAAAAAGATATCTCCCTTTAATGGTATTATATGTTCTTTTCCATATGTCTAAGGCTGGCCAGTCATGTGTTCATGTGTTTCATGTAGTCTGTCTTCATGTGTTTGGTGTCCAAAAACTACATAGCTAGATCCATGGCCATTAAGTGTTCTGAATTTAAAGTGTACACAGGTACATGGATGTGTTTTAAGATGATGCTAAATTGCTAGAAACAGGTTTACTGAAACAATAAATGCCTTGAAGAAGCTCTATCGAGTCAATGACCACCTTCTAAATGAATTTGGAGTCTCAACTCTTAAAAGAGAATGCTAGATGAATAGGCAGAGGTCATTAGAGAGACACCAAATTTCCTTTCTTCATGGTAACATTAGAAAGGTAAGAACCACTCCATCCTAACCAGAGGACTGGTCCTGGATGGAAACACAAAAGAGTAATAATATGTACTTCTAAATTAAGAGGTTAAGTAAAAGATTTAGATGAAAGGTTATTAAATTAGAGAATTAAATTAAAATGACATGATTATGTTATTAAAGGTTATTAAATTTCTAAGGTCACAATTTTTGTTTATAAACCTTTAATCCTATGTGGTCTCTGCTTATATACATCTTTTTCATATTTATTGTCAATAATTAGATACAATTTTTTTTAATGGAAGGAGAGGATTTATTCAGGATTACAGTTTCAAGAAGTTTCATCATTGCGGAGAAAAGCATAGCATAAGCAGGAAGCTGGTTCACCTCTTCACATACTAGCAGGGAGAGAGCTGCAAGAGTGAGCTCTAAGATCACAATTTAAGTTCTCTTAAATATGGTTCTGCACTTAGTAGTGCTTACAAAATGCCCAATTCTCTGTTTACAATAATAGATTTTTAAAAATACTATTCTTCTCTTATATGTTTTCCCATTTGGCAAACCTCTATTTGTTTAATAAAGAACTTATTCTAATGGACAAAATTTGGGCCTAATTATACAAAAATTATACAAATTTTATTGTGTCTACAAAATAAATAGCTGAAAATAATAAATTCTCAAGATTAATTAAGATTTTAGTTTTTTCAGCCTGACACCCTTTCATTAGTTGTGCTAGATCTAAAACTTCCTTTTTAAAATTAATATATTTATTATGAATAAGTATATACATTATATGAGCAAATCTTGTGAATGTGTCCCCGTTTCCCTCCTCTCTGTCTCCTACCCACTGGGGTACTTCCTTGGTGCACATACTGGGTCTGTCCATAGGCTGTGGGGTTATGAAATGCACCAGAGGTAGACAGTTTTTCTTTTTTTTTTCTTCCCCCTTTGTGCATTGTTGCTGAGGGGGGCAATGGTAAGACTTCTTTTAATCCCTGTATCAAATAATTAAAATTATGAGCCATCTTTAATAAAGATCATTAGAAAGAACTTTTAAACCTGATAATTAAAAACTTCAAATTAGTTTGTCTCTTAAATGATCATGTTTAAATAATTTTAAATTGTCCAAGATATTTCAAATATTACTTAATATATTATTATTATTTTAATCTGCCAATAAAAAACAAGTTTCTTATACTTCCCAGCATACCTAAGCCAAACCTTAATTTTACTAAAAATGCTTTCTTTCCTCCTACAGACAATACTCCTTATTCCCTCATCTATCACCTATGTTACTTATTATTTTCAAACCTAAATATAATACTCCTATCTTGTGTCACATATACATGTCATGTCACGTCCAAAAATTATATATATAAGGTCCAGATCATAATGGTACTAGATTTAATATTATCCAGGAGTTTCTTTCCTAATGGCTCTGATAATGATCCCTCTTCTGAAGAGCTGCCTCCATCCCTAGTCAGCATCATCTACAAACGGCTCTAGGAGGAAATCTCCTAGCCACACTGGACAACAGCTCGCCATATGGACAAAAATGCAATGTAATGTTTGGCAAAAAGAAAACCAAAAGCTCCCAGAAACCACGCCTGTGCTACTAGAACTTCAATGATGGACTCCAGCAATTGTGGAGAATTAAATGTCCAGAGCCAAAATTTTTTTAGATTCTACTGGCTCTTTAGAAATAGCCAGTCTATTATATTTTTCTGTGGAGTTGACATCTCTGTGACCAGCTGAGACACTTGTTGTTCTGGTTATAGCTCTTCTAGATATATTCCTATTAAGCTAGACCTTGCTTATTTCCTCTGAGATAAAACTCATTCTAGTATATGCCCAGACTCCCTGACATTTACTGAGATTTTTCTGTTTTCAAATATCATGAGATAATCTTTTATTTTCCTACTCAACTTTCTTGACATTTATTCTTGCAGACCCAATTCCAAATGGTTTCAGAAATATGTGTTGTTACTTCCCTAATAGTCATTTTTATTTTTATAGTCATAGGCTTTTCTGTAGCCCTCTGCAAACTCAGTTCATCCAGACCACCTCAGCATGCCACACAGAATTGCATCCTCCTGATGCAAGCATACAGATATGGGCCTTTGACTCAGATACCCTGACATGGGGAGCCTCCATCTCGGCACAACACCTAATTTCATCTCAAAGCAGTTAGATATGATCATGCTTTCCATCACCCCATGAGGCTTACCTTCTCTGCATTCCAAAAAAATTGTCTCTCTGTTCTTTTTTATGTAAATAAAAATGGTAGAATAATGTTAGCTTCTCAGAGCTCTCTATTCACCCACACACACACCTCTCTTCTTCCACCTGGCCATGCTAGTTTTGGGACTCTAGGACTGCCTGCTGGTATGACAGGCTTCTTAGATCACTCCCTGCCTCTACCTCCTTCCCAAATTCACCTGCTTCATTAACAGGGAAGTGACTCAGTAAGAGGTTTTAGTGAGGTAGGTGGCATACCATGTGAGTCCTCTGGGGCTCTGCCAGTCCCTGCCCACCCCATCCCTATGCCTCAGTGAAGCCCCTCCCCACATCACTAGAGATTGGAGAGTAGATTTTCACCTGCACTTCAGGGATGCAGACCCTCTCCATCCAAAATGGGAGGGACCCTTCAAAATAAATCTGACTACAAACATGGACAACAAAAATTTCCAGGGATTGCCTTACTGGTTTCATTTTTTCTCACTAAAGAAAATAGAGCCTCCCACTACCTCAAAACCCACTGCCTCTTTTTCTCCTGATTTATCAGTCTTTTCCAGAGATTTCTTACAAATACAGGATCACAGCTATGCAAAGCCACATCTCAGGACCAGATCAAATCCATACTTATAGCTGTCAATAAAAAAATTTAATCTGTACTTCTACGGTCCCACTGAATCAAACATTTACCTTGATCCCCACAACCAGAACCACGTGACCAAAACTGCGCAGACAACACGCCTACCCCAGCTTTCTGTATAGTGACAGTCCAGAATGTTAGAACCAAAATGTCTCCATTTTTGAATTCTGACTGCCATTTTACAACTTGAGTTTCTGGTTCCCAGGCCACCGATCTCAATTGCAAAATAATGTAAGAGTTGCTGTCTCTCAGAAATAGCCTAAATTACCTGTTTAATTGCTATTCCTCTGAAGTGGCCCAAACCACCTGTCAAATTGTTATTTCCTTAAGTAGCCCGGGCCCCCTAAGTGGACGCCCTGAAATAGAAGAACTCCAAAGAACACACATGAAGCTGGACACAGCCCTCCCACAGAAAGATGAGAGTTGAATCTGAAGATCCAACTGCAGCTCTTAGACCACCTAGCCTGGTGATTGCAGAAGTAAACAAGAGACTGCCTCAGACAAGCCAGGACTGACCCCCACAGTGTCCTCTGACCCCCAATGTGGGCTGTGACATTTGTAGACCCTCATCACAAGCACATAATACACACACCAAGATGATATTTTAAAAACTCTAAAATGGGACTACCATAGAGTCTATCTAAACCACTCCCGGGGATTTAGCTGAGGGATTATAAATCAGCCTACCACAGAGATACTTGCATATATATATTTATTGCTGCACTATTCACATTAACCAAGATATGGAGCCATCCTAGGTGTTCATCAACAGATGACTGACTAAACAAAATGTGGTACATAGATACAATTCAATTTTATTCACCTGTAAAGAATAAGTAAATTATGACACTTGTAGGAAAATGTATGGAACAGGGTTTCATGTTAAGCAAAATAATCCATAACAGGAAGACATCGATCATGTTTTCTCTCTAATGCAGAATCTATGTTTTATATATATAATGTATATGTATGCCTATATATGTTTTTATGTATATATATATATATATATGTATATATATATATGACATGAAAGTAGAGAGGATATGACAGCGAGAAAGATGCCAAAAGGGTGGGGGAGGGGGAATCAAGTGTGGGTAATGGAATATTTATGACATGAAAGCAGAAGGAGGGACTATTTGAAAGGGAAGAAAGAGACCAGAAAGAAGGGGGAGAGAGATGGGGCCAGAAAGTAGGAGGGATTAGAATGTAATATAATGATATATAGTATAGATATATAGTGATATATATGTATATGAAAATATCACAATGAAATCCATTCCTTTGCATGCTAACTAAAAAAATATTAAAATATATTTTTCTGTGAAAAAAATTCCTTGGCATTAAGCAGATGATTGAAACCACATGTTGAAATAACATACTGCCCTGAGAATATCAGTCCTACCAACATTAGGGTGCACTTCTCTAAAATTATTGGACTCTGAAGAAAATATAATGAAAATTCTTCAGCTAGCTAGATAAACAGCAAATGATTTGGAGGGTTTTTTTTTGTTTTTTTTGTTTTGTTTTTTTGAGGTAGGGTCTCACTCTAGCTCAGGCTGATCTGGAATTCACTGGAGGCTCAGGCTGGCCTTGAACTCACAGCGATTCTCCTACCTCTGCCTCCCAAGTTCTGGGATTAAAGGCGTGCGCCACCACGCCCGGCTTGATTTGGAAGTGAAAGAAAATTAGGCTGTCATTACATTTTTGGCAGCAATGCTTCATGCCAGAAGAAAATGGAATAATATATTTAAGGTGTTCAAAGAAAGAAAATGTGAAGGATAATAAATACAGTGAACTGAAAAGCATCACATATGTATAATTCTATCACATAAGGGTGTTTTACAAAACCTGAACCAGCAGTCACTTTTGGATGGAAAACTAACTCATTTGGCAAAAGCTGATCATTAGTCCTTCTGCACAGTACAAACTGTATTGTTGTATACCAAACTAGTAAATGAAGGGAATCATTTCCTTATGAATTCCAACCAATAAAACAAAAAGAAATAATGGAATTTGGGTATAACAACTTTTGATCTTCCACGAATGAAGGGATCTAGGCATTGCATATCAATAGCTGCCATGGTAACGAAAAAGGCACATGTGGGTGTCTTTTCATGGGAAGAGCAACACTACTTCCCTAGGGGCATCAACCTTTGATGGCACTGGAAGCCTTGGGAACACACTGCAGTCAGCAGCCTGAGAAACTCCTTTCCTCCTGAGGCATTCACTCAGGTAAAGCTGGATCTTTTACTATGCCACAGAAAAACGAAATTCAGGATTAAAAAGAGTGAAGCAAAGTTGTTATACATAATTTTGATGGCAAGGGAATCAACGACAATGTCACATCAAGCTGTCTGGCACAGTGCTTTATATAAGAGTCTTCATAGTTGAGTTGTGCTTTGTTAGTGATGCATATAAATAGTGACATGGCATGATTTAAGGTGTGCAAGAACATTCTCAAGAGGTTCTGAAATCCAACATTGCAATGAATCTGCTCATTTGGATCTGTAAGACAAGTAGCCTTAGAAAACATTACATCAGGGTTCTGGTTCGTGACTTGCACTCGCATCCTGCTCTCCTACCCTTCTTGGACATCGGAACTCAGTTTCGGAACTCAGTTTCCTCGGCCTCACATCGTGGACTGAAGAGCAGCTGCTCCCCAGGGAGCCATAGGCCTTCTGGGCTGGATTGGGACTGCTGAGACCTCCAGCCATGTGGACTGAACAGCTACTGGTTCCTTCACCTGTGGGCCTGCAGACTGCTATTGTTGGACTGTTGTAAGCTAACCCAATAAATTCCCTTTTACTATAAAAAAAAGAAAAGATTACATCAAAAATTGCTTGCAGGGGTGGGGGTGGGGACTGGAGAGATTGCTCAGTGGTTAAGGCAGTTGCCTCCAGAGCCTAAGGACCTGGGTTCAATTTCCCAGTACCCATGTAAGCCAGTTTCACACAGTGGTACATGCTTCTGGGGTTCGTTTGCAGTGGCTAGAGGCCCTGGTGTGACCATACAATCTCTCTCTCTCTCTCTCTCTCTCTCTCTCTCTCTCTCTCTCTCTCTATCTCTCTCTCTGTATCTCTGCTTACAAGTAAAAAGTTATTTGGGTCTGGGAAGACGCCTTAGCAGCTAAAGGCACTTGCTTGCAAAGCCTACAGGTCTGGGTTCAATTCCCAAGCCACCCATGTAAGCACAAAAAGTGGTGAAAGCATCTGGTGTTTGTTTGCAATGGCCAAAGGTTCTGACATACACAACGCATGCATGCTCACAAGTAAATAAATTTAAAAAATTGTTTTAAAGATGCATCAAATCTAGTCTATGCCATACCACCCTGAACACATCTGAGCTCATATGATCTCAGAAGCTAAGAGCCTGATTAGTGCTTGAATGGAAGAAGATGCCTCAAATCTTAGAAAGACTTAAGGGGATGGGACATGTGCCCCATATCTGAGATGAGGAGGCAGGAAGAACCCTCAGCTGAGGGAGCCTGTGTAAAGACTGATTCTATTGAGTCACCAACAGATCCTCAAATTCTGAGAAACCTGTTCCTTTCTAGGACCTGGCAAAGGCTGAAAGTCTTTGGAACCAAAAGGAAAGGTTTAGGAATGAGATAAGACATAGTATAGAAACATTAGGTCAAGCAGGTACAGGAGCAGGAATGAGTAGTCTCGATGCAACAATGTGTAAACAAGTAATAGTTTTATTTACTCAATTAAGTGTTACTTGTTAATTTCAAAGATCCCCACTCAGGTAGTAATAGATCAGTCAGTCCTTTTTTGCTTAGTTGAGAGATTCTATTAAAAACCCCAGTTTTATTTTAATAAAAAGGACTCAAACCATATTTAGGAATAAGTCATACCTGATCACTACCTTTGGCATTTCTGAAATGAGCTCTGAGTGTGGAACAAGCCCCAATTTCCCCTTCTCTCTGTTTTTCTTTCACTCTTCCTCTGTTTCCATGGCTGTC
>PVHP010037997.1:0-17096 GCA_004024765.1 Zapus hudsonius | reverse complement strand
CCGATTTAAACATTCTCCCCTGCTACTCATGACCCCTCTTGCCAGTTGACGCCCACTATTTACTCTTTAGGTTGCAGTATGCTTGTGAGGATTTTATGTTTTTGAACCTAATTTTTTAATGTTTTGATTAGCTTAAAACTATATATATTAACACAACAATATGCTCAGTATCATAGATTATTAGATAAAGCCTTTGAATCCATGGTG
This sequence comes from Zapus hudsonius, assembly GCA_004024765.1. Lineage (NCBI taxonomy): Eukaryota > Metazoa > Chordata > Mammalia > Rodentia > Dipodidae > Zapus > Zapus hudsonius. The sequence goes on along the minus strand of PVHP010037997.1, from coordinate 16,889 downwards.
ACATTCCCTTCTATGCATTATTTCCCCCCCATGACTCTTACATTCTTTCTGCCCCCTCTTCCACAAATTTCTCTGAGTCATAGTGGGTGAGTTTAAATTATGCATGGTTATTAGGTTTGTAAGAGTGTCTAAATTTGTGTTTTAGACAATTTTGGGCATCCTTGGTGCCTCTCTCCATTATCCTACCTAGGTTATCTGCCTTGCTGTGGGACTAGATTTTTTTGCTCATCATCCCACTTCCTTAGAGGTTGTGTTAGGGCTCTAAATGGATTGTCTGCTGCATGGGTGTCCCCCATCAAATCAGGTCCTTTTGGTGGAGTTTGGTTGTCCCCAGTTCTCATTGTTTTCTGAAAAATATAGAGTTTCCAGCAGAGAGTGAGATTATTATTGGTTAATTGAGACAAATATTGCTAGGTTGGTGAGCATTTGGCAGGTGTAGCCTTTCTGAGGACCTATGGTTAGTGAGGACTTCCCCACGTAGATGGGGTTCTTGGTCCCCATTCAAGGTTGCCTTGGGTCCCCATACCAGTTAAGGGTTCCCTGCGTCTGAGCGGATCTCAAAGCCAATTAGCCAGCTATTGATTACCCACCTAGGTTGGGCGCCACTATTGCACAGATGGGCACTTCTTGACTTGCTTGTATGTGCCATATAGCAGTGTGTTCTGGATTCTCAGGCCATTGGTTGGTGTAACTTGGAGATGCCTCCTGCTCCCTTAGGATATCATTGGTCTGGTTCCCCTGGCAGCTCATGCAACACCTTCCAGCATTACCCAGGCTGCCCTTCTGGGAGCTGATTTCATTTCTGTATTCAGCAGGGTCTCTCAGTGTTGTGTGATATCAGTCTGTGGAATCTTCAGCAATAGGATCTTATCTTTTGCCTGAGGTGGGTCTTCAAGGGCTGTGACAAGTTTGTCTTATTTTAGGGACCATGTGGGTCACTATGATCAACAGCTCATTGTGGGAGGTAACTACTTACTGGGTCAGGGAGCCAAAGGTCAGTGTCCTTTGTACCATAGATAGGCTTCCACCACCCCCCCTTTGGGGCCCTATCTGTCTCCGGAACTTGTCCAGAAAATAGGATTCTATGGAGTCAGATTATTGTTAGTTTAGGTATGTGTACATCTCCCCCCTCTGTTGCTTCCACACCTGCCCTCATTTCCTTCTGTCCCCTTTGCTTTTCATCTGAATCACTAGTCACTTACTAGTTACTTACAGTTTGGTTTTAACCTGATTAGGGGCCACAGATAAGGGAGAATATTTGGATCTTGTCTATCTGTTCTTGTGTGAGTTCACTGAGTATGATCTGTTCCAAGTCCATCCATTTTTCTTTGAATTTCATTATATCATTTTTTCCTAATTGCTGAGTAGAATTCCATGGTGTATATGTACCACATTTTTGATATCAATTTGTCTAGCAATGGGCATTTAGGTTGGTTCCAATTCCTAGCTATTATGAATTGAGCCTCTATAAACGTGGATGTGCAGATGTCTCTGTGCTGAAATGAGGAGTCTTGAGGATATGTGCCCAGTAAAGGGATAGCTGGGTCAACTGGTAGTTCTATATCCATCCTGTTCAGAAGCCTCCACACTGCATTCCATAGTGGTTGTACAAGTTTGCATTCCCACCAGCAGTGAAGGAGGGTTCCTTTTTCCCCACATCCTCGCCAACATCTATCATTGGTAGATTTTTTTAATGATTGCCAGTCTTACTGGAGTGAGCTGGAATCTCATTGTTGTTTTGATTTGCATTTCCCTGTTGATTAATGATGTTGAACATTTTCTTAAATGAGAATTGGCCATTTGTATTTCTTCCTCAGAGAATTCTCTGTTGAACTCAGAGGCCCATTTTGTGAGAGGGCTGATTGATATTTTATTATTTAACTTATTGAGTTCTTTGTAGGTTCTAGATCTTAGACCTCTATCTGTGTTATAGCTGGCAAAGATTAACTCCCAACCTGATGGTGACCTATTGGCTTTGAGTATGTTATGTTTGTCTGTACAGAAGCTTTTTAGCTTGATGAGATCCCATTGGTTAAGTGATTGTAGTACTTCCTGGTTTACTGGAGGTTTGTTTAGGAAGTTTTTCCCTACTCCTATTTCATATAGTGTTCCTTTTTTCCTTCCAGGATTTTCAGAGATTCAGGTCTTGTGTTGAGGTCTTTGATCCATTTGGAGGTGATTTTGGTGCATGGTGAGAGGACTGGGTCTACTTTCATCTTTTTACAAGTGTTTATCCAACTTGTCCAGCACCATTTGTTGAAGATGCTATCTTTACTCCAGTTGACATTGTTGGCATCTTTATTGAATATTAAGTAGCTATAGTTGCTTGAGCTTAGGGAAGGGTCTTCAATTCTGTTTCATTGGTCTATCTGTCTGTTCTTATGCCAGTACCATGCTGTTTTTGTTACAATGACTTTGTAGTATATCTTTAGATTGGGTATGGTGATACCTTCCAATGAGCTTCTTTTACTAAGGACAGCTTTGGATATCCGAGGACTTTTGCCTTTCCAAATAAATTTGGAAATTATTTTCTCTATGTCTACAAAGAATGACGCTGGTATTTTTATTGGCATGGCATTTAATCTGTATATTGCTTTTGGGAGTATTGCCATTTTCACAACATTAATTCTACCTATCCAGGAACATGGAAGATCTTTCCACTTTTCGTGTCATCTTCAGTGTTTTTATTTTTATCATTATACAAGTCTTTCACACCCTTGGTTAGTGTTACTCCAAGGTATTTGATTTTTTTTTTTTGAGACTATTGAAAACGGGACTTTTTCACTGACTGTTTTTTCTGTATGCACATCTTTTGCATACAGGAAGGCTACTGATTTTTGTGTTTTAATTTTGTATCCTGCCACTTTGCTAAAGGATTTAATCACCTTCAGTGGTTTAGTGATAGTGTTCTTTGGGTCTGTTACATATAAGTTCATGTCATCTGCAAAAAAGGGATAGTTTCACTTCTTCCTTTCCAATTTGTTTCCCTTTTATGTCTTTTTCCTGTCTTATTGCATTTGTTAGAACTTCAAGGACTATGTTGAAGAGCAGTGGTGAAAGTGGATACCCTTGTCTTGTTCCAGAATTTAGTGGAAACTCCTTGAGTATTTCCCCATTGAGTATGCTTTTGGGCTTTATGGGATTTATATGTGGCCTTTATTATGTTTAGGTATAGGCCTTCTATTGCAAGTCTCTGAAGTGTTTTGATCATGAAGTGGCGTTGAATTTTGTCAATGGCTTTCTCTGCATATATTGAAATAACCATGTGGTTTTTGTGGTTGAGTTGATAAATATGGTGGATTATATTGATTGACTTCCGTATGTTGAACCAACCCTGCATTCCTGGGATGAAGCCAACCTGATCAAGGTGGATAATACTTTGGATGAGTTGTTGGATTCGGTTTGTGAGGATTTTATTCAGAATTTTTGCATCTAAGTTCATCAGGGATATAGGTCTATAGTTTTCTTTTCTGGATTTAACTTTGTCCAGTTTTGGTATTAGAGTGATGCAAGCATCATAGAAGGAGCTTGGAAGAATTCCATGTTCACCAATTTCATTAAAAAGCTTCAGAATGAGTGGTTTCAGTTCTGTGATGAATGTTTGTTAGAATTCAGCTGAGAATCCATCAGGACTTGGACTTTTGTTTCTGGGGAGGTTTTTAATTACATTTTCAATTTCAGTGGATGTGATAGGTTTATTTAGGAAATTTATCTGCTCCTGGTTTAGCTTTGGTTGATGATAGCTGTTCAGTAATTCATCCATTTCTTCCAGGTTCTCGAGCTTTGTGGAGTATAGATTTTGGAAGTAAGAGCTGATGATTCTTCCAATTTCATTGTTGTCTGTTGTGATCTCTCCATTTTCACTTCTAATTTTATTGATTAATGTGGGAGCTTGTTTTGGGGGAGGGGCAGCTCCCTGGACCTCTGTGGGAGCAGAGAGCTGTTGGGGAACCCAGTCTAGGTTTGTGCTGGAGCTAGGGAGGGGATGTGCATTGGGTCAGGCCAGGTGGGGTCCAGGGTCTGAATCCCAGCTGGAAACTCAAACCTATACGGGGAGGTTCCTGGTATGGCTGCTAGTCGTTGGCCATCTTCAGTTCATTAATTTTAATACCAAGTACTTTACTGATGTTTCCCTATGTTCTATAGCATTTGTAGCTGTTAGCTGACATTTTTGTTCTATTTTGTCTGCATAAAACAGGCGTACATTTTTTTTCTGTAAGATGTTTTCAGCAAACACTGTGCTTTGGAGTATATGTATGCCATTGGTTTTGTCTGGTAATAACTAAGAATAGACACATATATTGCAGAAAAAGAGTATTAGCCAATTGAAATTTTGTGAAAGACTGATGCTGTTTCATTGTGATAATTTCCCCAATGACACATTAGTTATTCTGCTAAAAACAGACTTTAATAGACTTTAATAATGTGTACTTTAGAGGCCTAATACACAAAGGGATAATGTATAAGACATTCATTATGGAAAATTGCTACCCCTTTTATTTAATAAGAAATCTGTTGAAACAAAACTGCTGTAGTTCCTATGGTATTGTGTTCCTCATATTAGTATGCAGAATAACTTCCACCTTTTATATTTTTCACCTATTCTAATCAAGTTCAAGTTTTCACCTATTCTACCAATATTTACTTATTTCATGAATAAAAATAGGGATTTTTAAAAGTGCTTATCTTGGGTGAACTTTGTTCAAATTTTGGCTCAACTTCTTCTGTCCTGTGTAATACTAGGCAGGTCACTCATCACAAAGCTTCTTGTCATCATTTGTGGAACAACGGTGGTGTCAGTCTCACAGAGTTGTATGGTGAAATGTTGAGACAGTGGTTCACATAATGGGCATGTGTGCACATTTTCCACATATGTTTAGCTGTGCAGCTCTTGTCTGTATGCTCTTCTGTCAGGGGAGCAGAAAAGGATCAATAGTGGAAAGCACAATTAAAAGGAAGTCTTGGTAAGCAGTGCTGAGGCCAAACATTGCATTGGATTTCAGTGTAGATTGTGATGTGCAGCTGCTGAGAGAGAACAAAGCAGATGTTCTCAGAAGAACAGTGGGAGCATTTATCTCTTTTAATGAGATAACATCACAAGGGTGACAAAGTGTAGCACATCTGTACTTGAAATGGACTGGCATTATCTGCTCAAATTGCACAATGTTCCACTGCACAAACTTAGAATCTGCTGACTCACGGATTTCATCTTATCTGTTAGAGCCACTGGCCTTGATCTCAGAATACATCCTTACCTTAGGGATCTCCAGAGTAGCAGGGAAACAGAGTAATTGGATAAAAGAGAAAAACTCAAACTGCCCTATATTCAAGGAGCCTCAGAGAAAGGAGGCAGGGCTTCTTTCTAGCCTTTGACCCTGTGAAATGGCCTTGCATCCCAAATCTTGTACCTTCCATCCATGCTCCTGGCTCTCAGTCTGCTTCTGGGTATAATGTCAGGAATTCTCATTATGTAAGATAGTGACATCCACAGCCCTGACATTCAAAGAGAGAAGAAAGAAAGAGGGGATGAAGACAGAGAGGGGGGAGAGGTTAAGGAAAACAGCAAGGGAAAGATTTTTTTTTGTACACATAAATACAAGGCCGCAGAATCACCAGCCCTCTGGACATGTCCCATCTATGGAAAATCAAGGAGATGCAAGGTAAATTCTGAATTAGAATGAAATCGGTCTGGTAAGATTTTGTGCCATTTTTCCTTCTTACACATTTCAGTTCATACCCTGTACTAGAATTATTGTGGCTATGATTTCTTTCCATCAATAAAAAAGAAAGGCATTTAAATCTCTTCCCTAATCCTTACCCCTATTTTTCTCTCTAAAATAAAGCAAAGTTAAACAAGGATCTTCATAGGAAGTGTGTGTGCTCTCTGAGGTTTTCCATTTTATTACCAATTCCATAGTGCAATCTGAACAAGCACTTCAGGATAGAAGTCACTGGGAAAGCGATGCTCTCTGGCCATGACAATGCTGAATACACACTGTTCAGTCCCCTTGGCAGCCTTGCCCTTGGCCTCCCTAGCACCTGCTTAAGGCAGCACATCCTGGAGATACTGAATTTGTGGCTCCCTGTCCACTAAGAATGGACTTCCAAATGCTTCTGTGATTCGCCTTACTTCAGGAATATGGTGGGGTGGTCTCTAGACTGGAAACCTGTAGCCACAACTCACATATGCTTCGATCCAGATGCTTTGATCTAAATTAAGCTCTGAGCTCAGGCAGAGTCATCCCAGCTTTTCTATAAACAAAGAAGCCAGCTGCCAGCTCAGCTTTTGAGGGATTTTGAACAATTTCATTTTAACTAGGATATCTTCCCTTTTCTTTTTTCTTTATGCAAGAAAAATTAATGGAAAACATATATGTATTCTGTTAATTACCTTGTCATAAAGGGAGAACTTTGAAAAAAATCTGTACTTAAGGGCCAAAGGGTATCTAAAAATAATGACTTCTCAGACTGATTTAAAATAATGCAAATGTTATTTTACAGTATTCTTGTCCTTAGTACCCAAGAAAATTTTACACACCGAGACCATTTGTAAGAAATGCTCCTCTGAAGTTGCAATTAAAAGAATTTGAATGAATATAACTTACTTAAAATTTTCTGGAAGAAGAGAATAAATTTATTTCCTGGGGAGGAATTGGAGATAATAATTACCACAAAAGATCTTTTTGTAAATTCCGATTGCCTTGCCTTTCCTGTTTTCTTTTATTAAAGCAATGTCTCAGGCTGACCTGGACTAACTTTGTAGCCCAGGCTGGCCTTGAACTCACAGTGATCCTATTACCTTAGGCTCCGTAGTACTGGGATTGAAGGCATGGGCCACCGCACCCAGCTCACTCAAATTTTCTTTCAAAGTTTTTTTTTTTTTCTTATTCTAAAGTTTCACAGAAATGCCATTTTCATTGTTCTCTCAGATGTTCATGTTTGCTCTTCTGGAAAAATAACAAAATTACTGGCCATTTAAATGACTTACTTAAATCATACATTGGTTAATGCTGTCTACTATAAAAATAAAGGACATTATATTTCAAAGGTTTAACTGAATTAATGTTTCCTTTATTAGTCAAGTCCCATGCAGGTATTTCTTTTCTTTTTCTTTTTTCTTTTTCTTGTCCATAATGAGTTACATTGTTTAGTGGGCCAACAATAAGTTGTTATCCCAAATTCCTCATTGCCCCCCCTCACCACTCCCAGTCAGCTGGATATCCTCCTCCATGGGCCATCTGGATCAGTCCTTGAGGTAGGGGACCATGGATAGCCTAGTATTCAGCTGGGTTCTCCTGACCCAAGTGTGTTGTTACTGAGGGGTGCCATGCCTCTGATAATCTCCCCCACCACGGCTCTCACAATCTTTCGGCCCCCTCTTCCTCTCAGTTCCCTGAGTCATGGTGGGTGAGTATTTAGGCTTCTTTAATGTTGTGAGCTTAGGGGTTTTTGTGTCAAGAATTGTTGGTTTCTGTCTCACTGGCTTATCCTGTGTTGATTGAATGGCTGTGGCTGTGGGTCAATGTTCATCCTGTCATTATCTGCAGGGTTCCATATGGATACTCCACGATATGACTGTGGTGGATCATCTCTTGCCAGGATCTCAGCTTTCTGCCTGCAGTTGGTTGGTAGGGTTATATGGCCCACAGCTCTCTTGCTGCACCCTGAAAAATACAAGCACAGTCTCCATCAGAGAGTGAGATCAATATAGGTTAACAAGTATAAAGAATTCTGGATTACATAGATTTTATTTTTAGAAGCCTCCCCGTCAGTAGCTCGCATAGTGCATCTTTTCTCAGGAGCCCAAGATTACGGGATCCGGTGCATATCGCCCTGAATCCCCAGTTCCAATCAAGGGTTCCCCCTCACTGAGTGGAATATTTGGCCACATTTTAGTAGCTGTTGATTGTCTCCCCCAGGCCCAGATTCCACCATTGCATAAGTGCTCTTTCTTGGTTTGCTGTTCTCTCCTAGTAGGAGGTGTGGTCAGCCTACTCATGGCCGCAGACTGTGTTTCATGCCAGTGGTCTGTTTACTCCATCTGTTGTTGATCTGCTTCCCCTGGCAGCTTGTGTAGTTCCTTCCAGCACTGCACTAACTGCCATCTGGGGGCTGGTTACCATTCCAGACCTCGAAGGGTCTCTCAATGCTGATTGATGGCATTCTGTGGTTTCTTCAGCAACAGGGTTTTGCCTCAGGCCTGAGGAGGGTGATCAAGAGCTTTGACAGAATTCTGTCTTGTTTTTGTAACCTCATGGGTCACTTTGGTGAACAGCTCAGTGAGGGAAGGAACTGGTGGCTGGGACCTGGGGTTGTCAGACTGCTCAATTATTCACAGGTTTAGAAATTCTCCCCTACTACTCATGGCCCCTCTTGCCAGTTGAAGCCCACTACTTGCTCTGTAGGTTATAGTATGCTCGTGAGGATTTTATGTTTTTTAACCTAATTTGATTTAGCCTCATGCTTAAGCCATTCCCCTCCCCCCTTCCCTTGCACCACATTCATAACTTCTCACTTCTTTCTACTAGTCTGCATAGAGAAAACGGTAATCCTGGTAAAGGACCGCATATGAGGGAGAGTATGCAGCGTTCAATTCTCTGTTCTTTTGAGTGTTCGCTTAGTAAGATCTGCTCAAAGTCAGACCATTTTTTCCAAAATTTCGATATGTCATTTTTCCTTTCAACTGAGTAGAATTCCATCGGGTAATTATACCACAGTTTCGCTGTCCATTCCTCCATGGATGGGCATTTGGGCTGATTCCAATTCTTGGCTATTATGAATTGAGCTGCTATAAATATAGTTGTACAAAATTTTCTGCATCGAGATGTGGCGTCTTGCGGGTAGATGCCTAGTAGAGGGATAGTTGGGTCCATTGGTAGTTCTATGTCCATTCTGTCTAGGAGTCTCCACACTGCTTTCCATAACGGTTGAACAAGTTTGCAATCCCACCAGCAGTGAATGAGGGTTCCTTTTTCCCTGCATCCTCACCACCAGGGATTGTTGTTGGTGTTCTTTATGATTACTATTCTGACAAGGGAAAGATGGTATCTCATTGTGGTTTTTATTTGCATTTCCCTGATGCTTAAGGATGCTGAGCACTTTCTTAGGTGAGTCAAGGCCATTTGTGTTTCCTCCTCCATGAATTCTCTGTTGAGATCAGTGGCCCATTTTATGAGGGGGCATTTTGGGTTTTTGTTATTAATTTTTTTGAGTTCTCTGTAAGTTCTGGAAATTAGGCCTCTGTCTGAGTTGTTGCAGGCAAACATCAACTCCCAATTTGAAGGGGGTCTATTGGCTCTGAGTATGGTTTGTTTGTTTGTACAGAACCTTTTGAGCCTGATCAGGTCCCATTGGTTAAATTTTTATTGTATTTCCTGGGCTGCTGGAGGTTTGCTCAGGAAATTTTTCCCTACTCCTATTTCATGTAGAGCTCCTCCTATTTTTTCTTCCAGGGTGTTCAGGGTTACAGGATTTGTATTCAGGTCTCTGATCCATTTGGAGTTGATTTTTGTTCATGGTGAAAGGAGTGGGTCTATTTTCATTTTTTTACACGTTTTTATCCAATTCCTCCAGCACCATTTGTTGAAGATGCTATCTTTGGTCCAGCATACATTGTTGGCCCCCTTGTCAAAGAACAAATAACTGAAGTTACTTCCAATTAAAGCTGGGTCTTCAATCCTGTTCCATTGATCTGTCTGTCTGTTGTTCTGCCAGTACCATGCTGTTTTAGTTACTATGGCTTTGTAGTATGTTTTGAAGTCAGGGATGGTGATACTTCTTGAGTAGGTTTTTTTTACTTAGAATAGTTTTAGATATCTGAGGTCTTTAGCCCTTCCAAATAAATTTAGAGATTATTTTTTCAACGTCTGTGAAGAAAAAGGTTGGGATTTTTATCGGCATGGCATTGAATCTGTCCTCGCTTTTGGCAGGATTGCCATTTTTACTATATTGATTCTCCCTAACCATGAGCATGCAATTTCTATCCATCTTCTCACGTCCTCCTCTATTTCCTTCTTGAGTGTTTCAATATTTTCCTTATATAAGTCCTTTACAACCTTGGTTAGTGATATTCCAAGGTATTTGATTTTCTTTGAGGCTATAGAAAATGGGACAGTCTCTCTGATGTCTTTTTCTGTCTGCTTGTCTTCTGCATATATAAATGCTACTGATTTTTGTGTGTTGATTTTGTATCCTACCACGTTGCTGAAGGCATTAATCACCTTCAAGAGGTTACTGATACTATTCTTTGGGTCTGATATATAAAGGATCATGTCATCTGCAAAGAGGGATAGTTTAATTTCTTCCTTTCAGATTTGTATCCATTTTATGCCTTTCTCTTTTCTAATCGCTTGGGCTAGAACTTCAAGCACTGTGTTGAAGAGCAGTGGTGAGAGTGGACACCCCTGTCTTCTTCCTGAATTGAGTGGGAACTACTTGAGTCATTCCCTATTGAGAATGATTTGTGATTTAGGAGTTTTGTAAGACATCTTTATTAAATTGAGGTATAGGCCATTTATGCCTATTCTTTCCAGAGCTTTAAACATGAAGTGGTGTTGAAATTTGTCAAATGCCTTCTCCACATTTATTGAGATAACTATGTGGTTTTTGTGGTTGAGCCGATTAATGTGGTGTATAACATTTATCAACTTGTGTATGTTGAATCATCCCTGCATCTCTGGGATAAAGCCAACTTTGTCAGGGTGGATAATATTTTTGATGTAGCGTTGTATTCAGTTTGTTAGGACTTTGTTCAGGATTTTTGCATCTAAGTTCATCAGAGATATGGGTCTGTAGTTCTCTTTTCTTGTTGCATCCTTGCCTGGTTTGGTGATTAGGGCAATGGTAGCTTCATAGAAGGTGTTTGGAAGCCTTCCCTCTTTTTCTATGATTCTAACAAGCTTCAGAAATAGTGGTTTCAGCTCTGTGATGAAGGGTTGTTGAATTCAGCTGAGAAACCATCTGGTCCTAGCCTTTTCCTTTTGGGAAGGTTTTTGATTACATCTTCAATCTTTTTGGATGTGATGGGTCTATTTAGTGCTTTTATCTGCTCTGGTTTAAGCTTTGGCAGTTGGTAGGTGTCCAAAAACTTTTCCATTTCTTCCAGATTCTCTAATTTTGTGGAGTAGTGGTTTTGGAAGTATGACCTGATGATTTTTCCAATGTCTTCAGGATCAGTTGTGATCTCACCATTGTCCTTTCTGATTTTGTTGAATTGGGCTGTCTCATTTCTTTGTTTGATTAGATTGGCCAGGGGTCTGTCAATCCTATTAACTTTTTCAAAGAACCAACTCTTTGATTTATCTGTTTTTTAATTGTTTTCTTTATTTCCAATTCATTAATCTCAGCTCTGATTTTAATTATTTCCTTTTGTCTTGTGCTCCTCGGGTTAGCTTTTTCAGTCTGTTCCAATGATCTTAGGTGAGTGGTTAGGCGATTGATTTGAGACCTCTCTCTTTGATATGAAGGCATTTAGCGCAATGAACTTTCCCCTCAGGACTGCCTTCATTGTGTCCCACAAGTTCTGATATGATGTGTTATCATCATCATTTATTACTAGGAAATTCTGAGTTTTCTCTTTTATTTCTTGGATGACCCAATCATTTTTTAGGAGCGAATTATTCAGGCGCCAGTACTTTGCGTATTTTCTGGATCCTGTTTCATTGTTAATTTCTACCTTTAATGCACTGTGGTCTGATATGATGCAAGGAACTACATCGATTTTCCTGAATATTTTTAAGGAAGATTTGAGACCTAAGATGTGATCTATTTTAGAAAAAGTCCCATGCGCTGCTGAGAAGAATATATATTCTGTGTCTTTTGGGTAGAACGTTCTGTAAATATTTGTTATTCCCAGCTGATCAATGGTGTTATTGAGCTCCGTTATGCCCCTGGTGATCTTCTGTTTGGTTGATATGTCTCGAGCTGATAGCGGTGTGTTAAAGTCTCCTACAATGATGGAATTAGAGTCTATTTCTGCTTTATATTTGAGTAGGGTTTCCTTTATGAACTGTGTTGCACCCAAATTTGGTGTGTATATGTTGATGATGGTGATTTCTTCCTGTTGAATCATTCCTTTGATGAGTAAGAAGTGACCATCATTATCCTTTTTAATTGATTTTGGTGTAAAGTCTATTTTGTCAGAGATTAATGTAGCCACACCTGCTTTCTTTTTACTTCCACATGCCTGATTTCCATCCTGTTTTCCATCCTTTTACTCTAAGAAGATTGCTGTCTTTAGAGGTAAAGTGCGTTTCCTGAAGGCAGCAGATGGAAGGGTCCATTTTTTTTGATTCACCCTGCAAGTCTGTGTCTTTTTTTTTTTTTTTCAAAAAACCCAGGTCTAGCCCAGGCTGACCTGGAATTCAGTATGTAGTCTCAGTTTGGCCTTGAACTCATGGCGATCCTCCTACCTCTGCCTCCTGAGTGCTGGGATTAAAGGCATGCGCCACCACCCCCGGCTAGCCTGTGTCTTTTTATAGGGTAGTTAATTTCATTTATATATAACTGTGAGGTTTGCTTTAAGCCCTGCCCTGATGAAGGGTTAATGGGGGTTGCTGTCTGTGCACACTGACTGTGATTGTCGTGCCTGATCTCTGGTACTCTTCTGAGGTAGATTTCTTGTTTCTTCTGTGTGAGATATCTCTTGCAGGATCTTCTGAAATTTTGGCTTTGTTTTCAAATATTCGTAGAGCTGGTTTACTTCATGGATCACTTTCACTTCCCCATCTATTACGAGGGATAGCTTTGCTGGGTACAGTAGTCTAGGTTGAAAGCCATACTTCTTTAGTCCCTGAAAAGAATTATTCCAAACCCTTCTGGCTTTCATGTTTTCTAATGAGAAGTTTGATGTATTTTTCTTTATAAGTTATGGTTTGCTTTTCTCTAGCAGCTTTGAGTATTTTCTCTTTGCTTTCTATTTTAGGCATCTTAATTAGTATGTGTCTTGGAGAATGCCTCTTCATGTCCTGTGTGTTTGGAGTCCTCTGGGCCCCTTGAAAGTTGAGTGGGCTTTCTATTGTTAGATAGGGGAAATTTTCTTGAATAATTCTGTTGGAAATATTTCCTATGCCCTTAGCCTGGGCTTCTTCTCCTTCTGGGATCCCCATGATTCTAATATTGGGTCTCTTTATTGTATCCCATTGATCCATTAAATTATGCTCACTTGATTTCTTAAATTTCTTGAATCCTATGACATCCTTATTAATTCCTTCTGTCTTGTCCTCAACGTCTGAGAGTCTGTCCTCCAGATTGTTGACTCTGGGACTGATTGATTCTAGGGAGGTTTTTAACAACTCCATTTCATTTTTGGTTTCGGCTATAATTTTGTTTATAGACTCCAATTCTTTGGTGAGATCCAATTTCCAGTCTATTTTTGTTTTTGCTAGGGATTCCTGAAAATCATTTTTAAGTTTTCTTAAGTCCCCATCAAAATTAATCAATTGATTGTCTAGTTCCTCCTGAATTGGTTCATCTTCAATCACTTAATGTGTTTCTGAATTCATTCATATTTCTCTCCATTAAATTCAGTCTGGAGTCTATGTTCGAGTTGGTGAGCTTCATCTCATTCATCTCTTTTTTCATACTTTGCATATCAGCCATTAAGAGCTTCATGTTTGCATTGCAGTTATGGTCAGGAGTCATATTATTCTCTATTTGGGATTGTATTTTTGTTGTCTCTACTTCCTTGCCACTTTCCTGTTCCATAATGGGACTGGGGCCCTGAGTTGGGGAGTTCCGTCTTTGATTTCTGTGGGTTTTTTCGATGGTTTCTACCCATGTCCAGGTACTGGCGTCGGACTCATGCACCCTGGGGAGTGCTGTTCATTCCTCTTTGCTGTGTCCTCCCTTCAGTTGCATACGATCCCTGGTGCCCGCTGAAGTTAGCTGTGAGCTCCCTGAAGTGGCGCATGGTCTCTACCTGAACTGGCCTCTGCCCTCCCAGCAGTGGCAGCGGTTCCCAGGTATCTGCCAGAGGCCTGGCCCCGCTCGCAGATGTGGTCCCAAGTTGGCTTCTGGAAACAAGCTAGGTCAGTTTGCCCTAGAGGCGGCGTCTGCCTGTGTGTGTGTGGGGGGGGAGGGTTTGCAGAGAGAATGCGCCCAAGGATCGGACGCTGGAGGGATGGGGCCCTTGGAGGGAGAGTTGCTCAGCTGGCAGGGCTCGGGAAGCCCCTGCGAGGAGACAATGGCGATGGCGGGAGCTTGGGGTTTGGGAAGGGACTTTTCCAGTGTCAGCTCATCTTAACTCTTATTTTCTTGTGAGGTACTGACTTTCAGATTCAGCATATGAATTTGGCAGAGAAAGAAAGGATAATTCAACCCATATCAACATCTTTAAGGCTTATACAGTTACATCTAGCTGGTGGAAGAATGAGAGCAGGAAGAAGGAACTCCCACTTCTTACCCATGAGTCCCAATAAGGAAGCTCCTTTTTTTCTCCTATGTCATTGCTGACAAGTAGTCCCATCGCTCACTGAAAGGAAGGCAGCATGGGAAATTGTTTTGGCCACCTTCTCATTGCTGGGACAAAGTAATGAGACCCAACCAGAAGCAGTTGATGACAAGAAAGTTTTTTTTTTTTTTTTTAATTTATTTTGGCTTAGAGTCTCGAGGGTTAGCTTCATGGTGGTAGGGATAAGCATGGCATGAGCAGAGGTGGGTATCAGCTCTGCAGTAGCAGGTGGAAGACAGCAGCAGGAGAGTGAGCCAAGCTCTGGCCAAGGGAAACTGGCTATAACCCCGAAGCCTGCCCTCAGTAACACACCTTCTTCAGCAAGGCTCCAATTCCCAAATTGTCATCAGCTGGGAACCTAACTCTCAAAATACATGTGTTTATGCAGGACACACAATTCAAACCACCCTAGAAGTGTAGTGGAACCCCCATCTGGTAGTTAGTTCAGATGGCTGTGAACACATAGTCTTTCTAGGAAAAAAGTCTCCTGTGCTTGCTCGGCTTGGGAGAGAGCATAGAGGTGGTATGAGTATGCATTCTTGCACTACGAATGCTAGTCAGAGAATGCTCCTAGTATTGATTTGTAAATGAGTACTAAAGCTCACTCACTGTTTTGTTTTCTTAAGAATTTGACACACATTGTCAAGGAAAATTCATTTCTACTACTAATGGATACTTTTACTCCTTATAAAGCCAATGAAATCCAAATTAATGAAGCTTTACTTTTTGCCTAAAATTTTAGTCCGAGGCTAGAATGATTTCCTACCATACAGTGACGTTTTGTTATTTCATGTTCAGTTATTACTGAAAAATGATCCAGGAGGGGGAAAAGGATATTGTGACTGCAAAAGATAATTATGTAGCCTGCTGTGCTTATCTTGCATGCTAGACTTTAGTGTTTAATTATAAAAGGCCTGTCTTTCCTTTCAGGTTAGTCATTATTTTGAAAGTTGAATGTGGGTTTTATAAGTGACTAAGTAAGTGCTTTATATGTTCCTTTTCAATTACAGTACAAAGTCATGAATTCTCAGCACTTAGAACTGCTAAACATTATTTACATTTGCCTATTGAATAGGTTTATTCTTAAAGGTAGGGGTGGGAAAAAGTTCCACTGTAAATTTTTGGTTTCTTAAAGTAAGCTGTGAAAAGTTTTCCATGAAAAAAAGAGAGCAATATCAATTTGAAAATGATAAGAAAGTGCAGTAGGATAACTTAGTCATGTAGAACACACTAATACTGAACCAGAATACTTAAGATTTTAGTCATGACATTTCACATCAGGAAACCACTATCTTGCACAGCTTTAATTAAATCAGTCAATGATGCTATAGATTTTCTGACTGTGAAGAACAGTCCCATGAGTCACATCTGGCCAAGGATAGCTATGACTGCAACCCAACATAAAATTGTAAACTTCCTTAAAACAGGTCTGTTTATGATTTTTTTTTTTTGGTAATTTGATTGTATGGTTCCCAAACATGAACGGTGTAGATGACAACTTCAAATCTCAAAGCACCTAATTTAGAATGAACTGTACCCATTTAAGATGTTTTCTAAAGTCATTATTTTAAGTGTTTCCTAATAATAGAACACCTACTGTCTAACAGATTCTATATTCACTCCTATACAGTGAATTATATTGTTGCTAATTGTCCCAGTTAGCTTGCATAGTGTGTGATATTACTCTTGTTTTTCATATGATGGGTGGGTGGGGGAGGCAAAGAGAGGGGTCTCAGAGACTCTTATGTAATGAGCCCAACATCACATGTCTAGAAAAAGCAGATCCAGTATTTGAATTTGGGTGTTACTAATTCTAGAACCCATACATGATTTCTTTTTGCCACACTGCCTCCAAAATTAATTAGTTTTTTTTTTTTTTTGAGGTAGGGTCTAACTCTAGCCCAGGCTGAACTGGAATTCACTATGTAGTCTCCAGATGGCCTCAAACTCATGACTGTCCTTCTACCTTTGCCTTACTGGCCTTAAATTTGAAATTTTTTTTTACAATTTCACCTACATATTATAATTATTTGATTATATCCACCTCCTATTACTCTCTTATTTCCCTCCTACCCTCACTAAACCTCATCTTCCCAATTAATCTCCTTCACTACTTCCAAGTCTTTTGTGCACATGTCTGTGTTACACACTGAGTTAAATTAGGGCTTCTTGTTTGAACATGTGTGGGAGATTATGTACTGGAGTATGGACAGATTACCAGTGGATGCATCACTGAAGAACTTGTCTCCTCCTCCCCCACAACCATGAACTACCAATAGCTACTCTGGGAGGAGTGGGGTCTTATGAACCCCTTCCCAGTCCATAATGAATTGTTGATAGCCAGGCCATCTGGTCCAGAAAACCACAGCTGCTGTGAGTTTATGAGGGTTACAGCTATGTCCTGAAGGCAGAATTCCACATCCCTCTTTCTACTTTCATT
>PVHP010037996.1:0-17084 GCA_004024765.1 Zapus hudsonius | reverse complement strand
AATAAAATATTTTTTAAAAAGATGTGTAGAAACTAAGGGGCAGCAGGGTTGGACACACCCCCAAACACTCACAGAAAGGAGGGGCTTGCTTTGGGGAGACTCTCAGACCATGTGCTAACCCAGCACTAGAGTGGAGGAGGACAAGGGAGAAACTGAGGCTGGAAAAGAGAGATGAATGTGAAGTCAGCATAGCAAAGCCATCCAGATACATCCTTGAGTCCTCATCAGCTTCCATCAGAGAAACCTGGTTGAAACTTCCGGTCTCTTCCTTACCTAACAATCCCCCTACTCTCTTCATTAGAACAGCAACTATAGCTCTGAGGGCATTTGAGGACAGAAGAAGCAATGCAAGGGAATTTAGCCCCTTCCCCTGCAACACTACATAGAAAGCTGGGTGTTAGTCTTGGCCAGTTCAGTGAGACTTTGTGATCAGAGAATTCTCTCCACGAAGCCAGGGGGGAGGGCCCATGTACTGCACCTTCTAGAGGCTTCCAATGGGACAGGCCCCTCCCTGCTACAATGCAGTGAAGACAGGCCTGGAGACAAGCAACCATCCAGTTTGCCTAGCACAGGTGTGGGCTCCTAAATTCAATCCGCAGGGAAAGTCATGAGCCTACCACAGGCTGAAGGTGCACGCTGCAATCCCAACACCCAGGAGCCTAAGGCAGGAAGACCACGTGATAGAGGCCATCCTAAGCAACAGAGCCTGTCTTGAAGAAAAATAAAGTTCGATAAGCACTAACAGATCCGGAAAGTCTGTAGAAAGCTCTTGTCAGACAGTGCCATCCTCACAGAAACATCACCCACAAAAAGGACTTCTCACCCGGCGTGGTGGCACACACCTTTAATCGCAGCACTTGGGAGGCAGAGGTAGGAGAAGTGCTGTGAGTTCAAGGCCAGTCTGAGACTACATAATGAAGTCCAGGTTAGCCTGGGCTAGAGTAAGGCCCTAATTCGTTAAAAACAAAAAAGAAAAGAAAGGAAAAAGAAAAGGACATAGCTCTAAGTGGTCCATGTGCTGTGAAAGCCTGAGGGAG
This sequence comes from Zapus hudsonius, assembly GCA_004024765.1. NCBI lineage: Eukaryota > Metazoa > Chordata > Mammalia > Rodentia > Dipodidae > Zapus > Zapus hudsonius. The sequence goes on along the minus strand of PVHP010037996.1, from coordinate 16,047 downwards.
GGAAAATCCCTTTGGGAAAAGCCCATCTGAATCCTGGGAAAACATGAAACTCCTCAGCACGGAGGTCAAGAGGAAAGAGGCTCCGCCCCACAGGATTTCTCCTTCATTTCAGAGAGGAAGCCCTATCCGTATCCCTCCCACTTGGCTCAGCCACTAGACATGGGGGTAGATCGCTAGAGTGCTTCCTGGGTCTGCCATCCCCACCTGGTGAGAAGCAAATCCCAGTGGGCACCAATCATGAAGCTGGATGGTGTCAGATATTGAGTGCTCAGGAATGGGTCCTATACTGTTACTTCAGCAAGAAAGAATTTACTTATATGCTTGTGAGGGGCAAGAAAGCTGGGCGTGGTGGCCCAGGCCTTTAATCCCAGCACTGGGAGGCAGAGGCAGGAGGATTGGTGTGAGTTTGAGGCCACTCTGAGACTACATAGTGAATTCCAGATCAACCTGGGCTAGATCAAGACCCTACCTAAATAAATAAATAAATAAATAAATAAATATTAATGCCAAGCACACAGAAATTCCTCCAAGGAGACTTGGGCCAAAAGTCAAAACAAAAGGGCTGGGGAAATGGCTCAGTGGTTAAGGCACTTGCCTGCAAAGCCTTAACAACCCGGGTTCAATCCCCAGTACCTAGGTAAAGCCAGATGCACAAAGTGGCAAAAGCATCTGGAGTTCACCTGCAGTGGCTGGAGGTCTTGGCAAACCCATACTATCTCTGCTATCTCTGTGTTCTCTCTCTCTCTCTCTCTCTCTCTCTCTCTCTCTCTCTCTCGCCTTGCAAATAGATAAAAATAAACAAAGCCAGGCATGGTGGTGTAGGCCTTTAATCCCAGCACTCTGGGAGGCAGAGACGGAGGATCACTGTGAGTTCCAAGCCACCCTGAGACTACATAGAGAATTCCAGGTCAGCCTAGGCTACAGCGAGAATGGACATTAAATAAAATCAAAACAAACAAACAGGAGCCCAGCTCAAGCTGGCCCCCTTTAGTACCCAGACAACCAACCCGGAGACTCCAGGCCCCAAGTGCAGATCAGCCATTGTGACAAGCAAGTACACAGGGCCTTGGCCCTGGCAGCTACCTGCGTCAAGTGCCACGGCTCTGCTTGTAGCACAGATGAAATAGGCAGATTAGAAGGTTGCAGCCTGAGAACTGAGGTCCCAGACAGCGCCCACAAGACTGCACTGAGACGTGGTCATAGTCTTGCCCCTGGTGCCAGTGGCACCTTGGCACAATCTGGACCTTCCCAAGGGCAGGGCGGCGGGACTGGGGGACAGAGTCCTGCCATGCACCTGCTCAGCACACAGCCTGGACTGAGGGTTCGGGGCCACCTCGGTGTCCAGTTTAGGACCCCCATAGCCCACCCAGCACAAAGGCCTCTGGGAGGAAGGAAATTGTCAATGGCGCAAAGCCCATTTCTAGCAACTCTCAAAGAATTCACCGCGGGGAGCCGCTGGGATTAACAAGTGAAAAGGCACCTGGCACGGGGGCATTTCCGAAGGGTGGGGTGTCAGGTACCCCCAGGGGGATGGACGGGGCAGCCAGGTGTGGGGACTCCAGAAAGCCAGGAGCCCGTCCTCCGCGGCGGGCAGAGCCGCCCCGTGTCCCCGCGCGGTCCGGGAACCCAGGCCCGGCCCAACCCGGCCAGGTGCGCGCGGCCAGGTGCGACCCTGGCCTTCCCCGCAGGCCAGCGGACATCGGAAGTCGCCCAGGTGTCATCTGGGCAGAAGGCGAGAGGTCCCTATGGTCCCGGCCCCCATCCTCCAACTCCACGCTGCAGAAACAAGATGATGGGGGAAAGGGTGAGAAGGCCTTTAGGACTTGGAAGAAACAATTGTGTATTTCTTTCTCGTATGAAAATAGGAATATATGGGGCTGGAGAGATGGCTCAGTGGTTAAGGCACTTGCCTCCAGTGCCTAAGGCCCCCGGTTCAATTCCCTAGGACCCACATAAGCCAGACCCACAAGGTGGTGGCCTCTCTCTCTCTCTCTCTCTCTCTCTCTCTCTCTCTCTCTCTCTCTCGTGTGCTTGAAAATGAATAAATAAAATATAAAAAAGGAAATAGGAATATAACTATTTACCCAGCTTGCAGGAGCATCGTGAAGATTAATGACTGTGAAATCTTTTTAAGATTAAAAAAATTCCCAGCCGGGGTTCGGTGGCCCACGCCTTTAATCCCAGCACTTGGGAGGCAGAGGTAGAAGGATCACCGTGAGTTCAAGGCCACCCTGAGACTACTTAGTGAATTCCAAGTCAGCCTGGACTACAGCGAGACCCTACCTCGAAAAAACAAAAAAAAAAAAAAATTCCCAGCTTTTTTCTTATAGGTGCTTCTGTGTGCATATAGCTATCAATGCAGGAAGATACTCCTTAAATCACTATCCCCAAGGGACTACATGAGAGCAGCTGAGAAAGCCAAAGGTCTCCCAGGCTGCTTGGACACATTAAGAGGAAGCATATCCTGTGCCACCCACACCCATAAAGCAGGTAAGCAACCCAGCCAGCGGTGCAGACCAGTGGAACAGCTGGAAATTAAAACTTTCCAAATACCATCTGTCACTCCTTCCTAAACAGTTCACCAGGCAATTTGTCCCGAAAACTCGAGCTTCCACCCACTTCTTGGGTGTTTGGAAAACTGTGGCCCACCCCAGGATGTAGTGGTCACCTAAGCCATGTGGCCCATCTGGCCAGACAACTCCCAACAAGGCTCCACTCAGGTAACCAGCTCAAAGACACTGGTGGACTGGGCGTGGGGCTGGAAGGATCTACTTCTGAATGTTCTAGCCCTCTGTGGGTTCTCAGCCCTGCCCACTTGGTTTGTAGGTGGGCAGGCCCCCTGGCTTGTTGCTGTGTGGAACATCCTCAATCCAAGTGGGCATGAGAACACCAGCCACACCCTTCCTTAGGACCACCTGGGTCGGAACAAGCAGAAAAGCAAACTTTGTATCAACTGTGTGTGGGCGGTGGCAGACATAGGAGGGTTGAAGTGACTTCAGATCAGCCTGACAGAGTGAGACTGAACCCTACAAAATTTTTAAAAATAATTTTAAGAGCCAGGTGTAGTGGCATACTCCTTTAGTCCCAGCACGAGGGAGGGAGGCGGAGGTAGGATTGCTGTTGAGTTCAAAACCAGCCTAGCAAATAACATTCACCTTCGCAGGCTCCCCTCTCCCCTCCCACCACCCACTTGGTCTCTGGTGCAGGCACACATACCCGGAGCAGCAGGTATAATAAATGTTTCACTGATTGTGATCCCTTACACTTAGTCATTCTCTGCTAGCCTCTACATTACGATTTTTAAATTGTTATAATGGGAACAACAAAAAGAAAAATACCATAGGTTTATGGTCCCCTCCAGAGAAACTTCCTGGAATTCGGGGCTTCTAATAATGAAGTTTTTGTTTGTTCTGTGCTAGGAGGGAGGGACGGAGGGAGAGAGAGAGAGAGAGAGAGAGAGAGAGAGAGAGACAGACAGACAAGATCTATAAATAGATGGATGGATGAAGGGACGGAGGGGATTTCTTTCTGTAGTTCCTATGTGGGAAGGGATGTTGGAAACACAATGGTTTCTTTCCACCCAGGATTTCACCTGCGCTCACAAGGTCACCAGAGCCCAAGTCTAGCCTAGCCACCTGGGTCAGGCAGTAGTAGCTATTCAGTGTTAACCTCCTCCAAACACCACTAGACCTGATTGGGGGGTGGGGGAGATATCATCATATTATTACTTAGGACATAAGTCACAATTCCTTATAAAACCAAAGTCACTGGTGATCCTGCTTATTAGTAGTAAGAGCCCACCTGTTTTACCACATCCCTGTGAAATTATAGTGAACTCTAGGAAAACATCTGTTAAATCTAAGTCAGGTACAGCTACAGCAGGGTACTTCTAAGTTAGGTACCAAAGGAAATTGCAAGGGCCTCAAAGTTCCGACTGTGCCAAATGCCAGAATGGGACAGGGGCCAGGATCAGTTGATTACCTACACATGGTCTATGTGGCTGGTCTGAGCCATCATGGGCTCCACCAGGCCGGCTATGAGGAAGAAGAGACAGTGGGTCTTTTTCAGAAAGGACAGCAATGCCACAAAACAGGTCCCACAGCAAATTCTCAGACATACAGAGGTGACTTCCCCTACTTACACTCAGTGTAGAGAGGGATTAAAAACCCACACAGCAGTTTCCTAAGACTTTTGTTTCTTGATATCATTTGAAGGGGGGAACCTTTTGAGTCTCACATATTTTTCTAAAAGAATGCTATTATCTGCTTTTGAAAATCTTTTTCGCAAAAAAAAAAAAAAAAGTATGGATTATAGAGAAGAGAAAGCATGCATTCCTTTAGAAGTCCAGAAAGACCACCTAAGAAAAACTCATGCCAGACCAAGGCAGATGAATGCCAGGCTGGTTCCCATCCTGAGTCTGTTCTCCAGCAGTTGGGAGAATGAAGGCGAAACTGCCCCTTGGCTCCCATTGTCAACATTGCACACAAACAAAGGCCTTGCTCTCTCTCCATTGTACATTCTGTATTCATTTGCGAATTCCCCCTTTTCTACACAATGAGCAAAGCCCTTCTTTTCACAGGCAAAGTTCTGAGTACCCAGAGTGGAGCCATAATTTAGGCTTTCAACATTAATAATGACAGCTAAAAGCAAACTCCAGTTTAGGCTCAAACATTAATTTGTGAATATCATTAGAGTCACATTGATGGCTTTTGGGTACCCTCCATTAAATCATGATCAAAAGAGACACTGCACACCTTAAAAATGGTTCTGAAGTTTTCAGCAATTATTAAATATAATTTTCCAAACTCAGAGATAGGGTTAAAAAAAAAACTTTTATAAGCACATATTCCATCAAATCAAGTCTTGAATGAAAATTAACTTCAGAAGGTGGGGGTGGGGGAGTGTAGCAGTTTCTTTCCTGGGGCGCTGTAACTTTAACTTGCAGCCCAGTGAATTAGGACATGCTTACCAGCTGGAAGGGGAAAACTGATCCCTGCAGTGGCTTGGGGAGGTTTGTCCACTCCAAATACTCATATGCCTACTAACCCTTCAGAACTCCTGAGCTAGCAAGTCACAGGAAGGTTCTTGGGGTATAAGATACCAAGATTCCACCAAACAGTGTCAGTTCTGTGAAGTACAAGGACTTCTTCACACAGGATCAGACAAACTGCACGTCTTAATGACTACAAATATATGTGTTCAACAGTCTGTAATGGACCTGTTATTACCTGGATGCGGAAATACTGAGCTGTGCCCAACTGGATGAATAAATGTTCCTTCCCAATCATGGGCAGCACTAACACTTATGTGTGTGGCCTGTACCAGGGACCTAGGACACTTGGCCTGCTGCTTTCAGCTGATAGAGAGATTATTAACAGGGACCCGGGCTGAACTCACATACATTATGATGACAGCCCATCTATACTGAAATGGCAATGGTTAAAAAATGACAACTAAGGCCATCATTATACTGTTGCCATAAACCCTGTAAAATTGTTTCCATTGAGGCAAAGGGTGTAACTTACTTGGCTTTCAAAAATGATCCATGGTGTTAGTGGTCCCCTGGCAAATGCTCTTCTCAGCAGGGCCCTCCCTGAGAGGTAGCCTTTTTTTTTTTTATGAAGTAATTTCAAACAAAGTGAGCCACCTGAGCTTGGTTCCCAATAATAATATCATCTTTAAGGCCAGTGGTCAGGATGCATTTTATATACCTACCACATACACACTGTTGCGACCTTGCAGGTTGGCTTTGGCATTTTTGCTTGTCTGACTCCTTAAATTCACTCTCTCACCCTTTCCAAACATAAAGAAAGAGGGTTTTTCAGTTTGGAGTATTTCAAAAGGCAAGATTGAAGTTATCGATTATTCCCTGAAAGGGTAATGGATGAGATAGTTAATAATTATTCCACTAGCAAGCTTTCCCGTTTCATGGTGTGTACAGGCCCAGAGTAACAATGCCAGGGAAGGACATGGCTCTGTGAGGACAGGAACAGGTGTGCCCGAGTATTACTTAAAAGGCCAAAACATCTCACAAAGTCTATCAAGGGTGTGTTTCTACAGTGAAGTAATAGTGTCTTTTTTTCCCCTCTAGAGCTAAACATTTTTACTTTCTTAACTCCAAAGACGTACTCTAATTCTTTGCACAAATTTCTCCACTGGGATGATGACTAAATCCCACATATAAACTGCAAACTCATGCCTAGCAAGGAAATGCATTTTTAGGAACAAAGAAGTGTGGTGGGGGGGTTGTTGTTTTAAATCACAGCTAAGGAAAGGTAGTTCACTCAGCCCCTCCCCCATCAGAACACCCATTCAAGGGTCAGTTTCAAAGACCCTAAGTGAAATCGTAAATAACTCACTGGGCTGAGCTCCCCTAGGCAGAGCTCACCACTCTCCACTCAGCCTCATTAGCATGCCATTACAAAAGGTGGGGAGGCAACATCCCCCCCTTTCAGCTCAAGTATCTTCCCAAACAGGAAACCAAAAAAGCACCTAGTCAGGTTCTCAAGGAGCTCCAAGCCCTAGATGTTTTAATTCCCTCTAATAGCTGCTTTCCAGAGACGTGCGAGGGTCCCCTACCCCTAGGTCACAGAACACCAATCAATGCCATAAATCCCACTTGCTTTCAACCTTCTCTCCCTTGAACTGGGGTGGAGAGGGGGGAGGGGTCGGCCCAACATCAACACTTACACGAAACCCCCCAAAGCTCTGCAGAAATATGCCAGCTTATTTCCTTTGTTTGGTCACATTACACTTGATCAAGTGTGAACCATTAAGCTGGTTTCATTAAAGGTAAGTGCATTCACCACGAACGTCCAACTTCAATGCCAACTCTATGCATATTTTGCAAGGGGGAGGGTCTGCTTCTTGAGACCTACCATCTCATTAACTTTTCTTTGGGGGGGAGCTATAAAAAGGGCACTGGGGGGATTTTTCCAGGAGTGTGTCAGAGCCAGACAAAAGGATATTCAGTGTTTCAAATTTAAGACACAGTCCTTGCTACTCAGAAAATAAAAAGAAACCTTGTTTCAATATTAAAAAGCTGCTCAGACCGAAAATGTTGAATTAGCATTTTAAATATTACTTTGTAATTGCTGTAAGAAGTACTCTTTGAAATCAAGTGATTATAAAGGCAAGATGCTTTGAAGTCCCAATACTTCAAGATTTAAAAGATTAAAAAAAATTTTTTTTTCAAAACATTTTTCGGATGTAGGTGAAAACTAGTTCGTTCACCTTTGAGAACCTAGTGGAAGAAGAGTGATGTCGAGGTGAACACGAGGTATTTTTTAGGCTGTCTTTGAACGCAGCACTTGTGTGGGGAGGCCTATTCCTTCAAAGTTGATGACTTTCGTTAAGATAGCAAGATCACTTTTGTAACCCCCAAGATAGCGTCCCCTCAAAATTATCCGTATCAAATAAAAATATCCTCGCCTCTAGGATATCCCACAGAATTGCAAATAAGGCAATTGGCATTTGAAATTTCCAATAAATATTTATAGGGCTCTCCTGCCTACCCCTCAAGCCACTCTTATCTGACTCTCTGAGAAGTTAACACGATCTTCGATTTTAAAGAAAAAGGGAAAACGTACAGGAAGATCTATTTACCCGGTACAGGGAGCTCAGCGTGGCGACGCAGGCCATTACCAACAGCCTCCACCGGGAGCACGTCAGCGGGGATTTCTAGAAAAAATTCCTCCTCTCCCCTAGAAAATCCTAAACGTGGGGTTCCCCGGAGCCGCCAGCTGCTTAGGCCGCCTGCGAAAAGTGCGGGAGCTGGAAGGGACAGTCACCAACGCCCGCGCGCACACGCACACTCCGTGTCCGCGACCATCGTCGCCGGCGAGCAGCCAGCGGCGGGAGGGAGTGTGCGCGCGCGGGCGTCTCGGCGACGGCCCCCGGTGACCGCGCCGAGCTCTCGGGCCCGCGGCCTCCGAGCCCCGGGGCGCAGCGTGGACTGCAGGCGACCGGCCACGCCGCTGGGCCTCCCCGCCCGAGCCAGGCCTGGGCGCGCCCCGACTCCCGCGCTCCTTTGCCCAACTCGCCCAGGGCGCCGGGGAGAGCGCGAGCCGGAGAAGAAAAGGCGCTTCCCGCGGGTCCGTCCGGCTCCACCGGGGACCTGGAGCACGATATGCCCGCGGCCACCCGGCCGTCCCGGCGCCCTGGGCGCGCCCTGGCCAGCCCCTCCGGAGAAACTTTTTCTTTTGGGTTCGCCCCACCCGAAAAGTGCGGCCCGGGCGGGGGAGCCGAGGGGGGCGGGCGGGCCGAGCTCCCGGCGGTGGCAGGAGGCTGGCGAGGAGGAAGTGGTGCCCGCGGGAGCGCGGCCCGGCGGAGGAAATGCCCGGCCCGCCCCGGCCCCCGCCCGATGCCTGGCCCGCCCCGGCCCCCCGCCCCGCCTCGACTTTGGCGGGCCGATCCCCGCGCGCCAGCGGTGGCGGCAACGGCGACGGCAGATGTGGCCCGGCTGCCCCGAGGAGCCAACAATGCCGGGCCGGCAAAACAAAAGGGTTCCACTTCGCCTCCTTCCCGTCTTTCACTTGCGCTCTAGGGGCGCAGCGCGGGATCCCCGGACAGCCGGGGGCAGCGCCCCCCGGGGCTCCGAGCAGCGCGCGCCCTGCTCTCCCCGCCGGCCCCCCGCCTCGGCGCCCCCCACACACACCCAGTTCGGTTCGCAAGCGCCAGGCCCGCCGCACCCCGGCATTCCTCGGACTCCTGGTCCCCAGGGACCCGGCCGTATTGTCCCCGCGGCGCGCCCGCGCTCGGCCGGGATCACAGGCGGCCCCCGCGCGCGCACCCACCGGGCACGGGGAACGGGAGCCGGGGGCGCCTAGGAAACCGTCGCCGAGACGCCGCCGCCGCTGCCCTCCGGACGCCGCGGCGCTCCGGGTTTTTCGTTCCTTTTTTTTTTTTTTTTTCCAATCCTGATGGGAAGGAAGGTGACCGCCTACTTCGCATTCATCAACTCTCATCACAACAACAAAAATGCTGGCGCAAACGCCGGCCACCAGGCGCAATCGGGGGCGGGGGGCGACGATCGCCCCCCGGCCGGCATCCACCCCTCCGGTGTCGCAGGGGGACATAAGGCCTGGGGTGCGAACCAAAGATGTCCTCGGATGCCGGCTCGGTGTCCTTCGCCCTCCTCCCGGAGTGGCGCAGTGAGGCGCGGGCATGGCGCCCCCAAGCCCGGAGCCTCAGGTGAGGCGGGGGCGGCGGCGACCCCGGCCCTCCCCCAAGGTCCCCCTTACCTCGTCCAGGGTCTCCAGCGTCCACGGCGAAGGGCGCCCACCCGGGAGGCGGCGGTGGCGGTGGCGGCTCCCGCCCCTCCCACCCCACCCGGCGGCGGTGGCGGTGGCGGTGGCTGTGCGGCCCCCCCTCAGCGCGGCATGGCTCCCAGCTCCGTCCCTCGTTCTTCCAGGCCGCTCCCGAGCCACCTTAAAATGACACACGCACACAGGGACACACACACAAAAACTTAATCTCTCCAGCTCCGCGCCCCTCCCCCTCCCTTCCTTTCCCTTCCTCCTCCTCCCCTCGCTGGCGAGCCTCTTCCTACTTCCCCACCCACCCCACCCCCTTCCTCCGCCCACCGGGCTCCCGATCCCCCCCACACACACCCCGCTCCACACCCCGAGTCCGGCCGCGCGCTCTCCCGCCTGCAGCCCGCCGGGCGGGGACAGCGCTGTGGGTCCCGGCCCGCGCCCGCGCCGCGCCGCGCTCACCCCCCGGAGGATGCGATTCCAACTTGGATCCGGAGGGAGGGAGGGAGGGAGGGAAGGTCCTGGAAGCCGAGCGCCTCCCGGCTATTTGCTCTTCTTTATTTGTTTTCTCCCGGGGAAGGAGGAGGAGGAAAGCCGAGGGAAAGGCAAGGGACAGAACCGGCGCGGGCCGCGTCTCCCTCTCGGTGCCCGCCGCCTGCGCCGAGCGAGGCGGGAGGCGAGGTGAGGGTCGCCGCACGCTCACTCCTCGATCTTTTTTTTTTTTTTTTTTTTGGCAAAGGCGGGGTCTCTCTGCAAACCAATGACACAACCCCACATGGGCTGGTCTCGCCCCTACTGATACTCCTCACTACAAATCGGCTCTCTCCGGGGATTAGTGGTCCGCGAAAGTGCACACGGGCGCGGCGGGCGGGCGGGCGGGCTAGGGGACCGGGTGCGGCTGGCACACCCCGGGCCCGGCCCGGCTCTGCCCCGGACGCTTTTGGGAGGCACCGGGGGACCTCGATGGCCCGGGCGGGGGTCCCTCAGAGACCACTTGTCTTCAGCCTCCTCTCTCCTCCACCCCTTCCACGTGGGGCCCTGGGCGGCCAGCCACGTGGGAAGATGCGAGCCCGGGCGGGCTCCGGCACGGCTCCCCGGGGTGGCCTTGGCTCGGTCGGGCCACGCCCGCTGAGCCGACCTGCCCCCTTCCCGGCCCCGCGGCTCCAACTTCCTCCTGGGCCCGGGCGCAGGCTGCCTCTGTCTAATCAGGCCCACGGGGTCAGGCGCGGGCCGGCCACAGGGGGCACTGGGCTCCCGGTAACCAGATCCCGGCCCGCGGGCCCGGGAGGCGACGGGGACTGTGGGTGCGCTCTGTATGCAGGAACTTGCAGCGATGTGTTCTCGGCAAGAAGCAAAGCATTTTTGTACACTTTTTTTTTTAAATGTGCCTTTCTGATGCCCGTATCTCGCTGGGTCGGATCCCGGAGCCGTGGGGGTGGGGGGGTCGCTGCGTCCGGGGACCCTGGGTCGCATCCTCCACTAGCATCCTGTGGTTGGAATCTGGACATCCAATGGCGATCGGGGCCCAGTGGCCGCCCACGACAACACAGCACCTGGACTGGATTCCGTGACGGTGACCTGCGTCCTCCGAGCGCTGTCCCCAGAAGGGGGCCCTCCGCTGCGGGCTGGCGAGCCCCGTGATCCCGGCTCCGTGGGCAACTAAACTCTCATCGCTTCCCTGACTTCGGCCGCGCGCCCTCCGACGAGTAGCCCTGTGGGGGCTGATCGGAGCCCCTGAGTGCGCTTACTTTAAAGCCTCTTTGGGATGTTGGGGGACGGATGGAGATACTGAGTTGGGAAGGCGCGGGGACCCGCCTAGGGTTGCGACTTCGAAGGCCGTCTGGGGATCGGCCTCTCCAAGGGCCACCCAGCCCAAGAACAATGTACGGCCAAGGCCGCGCGGAGGTGGGGCTAGGCAGGCCACGGAGCCCCGGAACCTTTGGCGGCCTTCTTGGTCTTTATCTTGGCTCATTTGCCAATGCGCACAACCACATGCTTTCTGCGTGGCCGGCAACACGGGGCCGTGGTTTCTGTGATGGTTTTACAGTGACTAGAATAAAGATGTCCTACCTGCGGTGGCAGCGCGGGACCAGATCTTTCGCAGGGGTGCAGGGACAGGTCAGCTGCGCAGTGGCAGTGACTCCAGCGAGCTCTTCCGTGGGAGAATTCCCAGGTGTGCGCTCCCAGTTGTCTCGCTATCCCAGAGGCTCTGTGTTCCCATAGATTGATCTTTAGGGTTCGCTACTCCCCAGCAGCTTTTCCTCAAGGTCATGGCGCCCAAGACTTACTTCTAAACTGACCTTGTCCACACCCTGTCTACCAGGCCACCAATATCTGCTTTCTGAGCTTCCTGGTCATAAGCTATAGTCATTATAAATATTTTTGTGTGTCTTTGAGTGTACCTCTGTGCTAGCTGAGAACACAGTCGGCTGACTTTTTGCATCATTTGTTCAGCTTTCATACAGCCTATGACTTGAATTCCGCCACAGAAAGTACTACCCTCTTTGTTTTAAAAACATTAAAAAGAAGGCATCCTTGGAGCCGAAAATTATTTCTCACTAAAGCTTTGACACCCTGCATTTTAAACTACCACAGAGCCCAGTTGCAGCCAACATGTGAATTATTTCAGATTATAATTGTTTTTCTTAAGACGTTGCAAATAAAAAAAAAATCCCAATTCAAAAAATGGACAGACTCCAATAGATATTTCTCCAAGGAAGATATACAAATAGCCAATAAGCACATAAAATGTTCATCACTGCTCATTAGGGAAGTACAAGCCAGAACCACAGTAAGATGGTAATGCCAGTCCACTGGATGGCTGTTATAAACAAAACCGAAAAAAAACAAGTGTGATGAAGATGTGGAGAAATGGGAACCCTGCGCAGTGCTGGTTGGAATGTAAAATGGTTCTGCCACTGTGGAAAACAGCCTGGCAGTTCCTCAAAAAGTTAAACATAGAATTGCCATCTGATCCAGCAATTCCATTTCTGACTATATGCCCAAAAGAATTGAAAGTGGAGACATAAATGGATACATGCAAACCCATGTTCATAGCCACACTTCTCAACAGCCAGAAGGTGGAGACACCCCAAAGTCTGTCAAGGGATAGAGGGGTACACAAAATACATTTGTACGTTGAAATAGTATTCAGCCTTTAAAAAGCAATGAGAGACCTTTGCCATAATATAGATGGAGATTGAAAACAAGCTTAGTGTGAGTTGAGATGTAGCTCAGAGGTCAAGTGCTTGCTTGGAACACACAAGGTCCTGAGCTGGGGAGATAGCTCAGCAGTTAGAAGGGCTTGCTTGCAAAAGCTTGCTGGCCAGGTCAGTTCTCCCACACCTACAGAAAGTCAGATACAAAGCAGAGCATGCATCTGTGATCCCAGCATACTTATGACAATGGGAGGTGAAGCAGAGGTGGCAATCTGGTTCATTTCAGTAGCGAGATGCCCCGTCTCAAAGAAGGTGTAGTACAGACAGACACCTCGAAGCTGTCCTTTGACCTCCACATGCATGGTGGACACCCACACACATTAATAATTAATTAAGAAGAGTTAAGTGAAGCTAACTAGAATGCAGGAGGAGAGGATGGCTATGGACAAGGTACTGTGGGATGCACTTTGGGGATCATAACCAAATTCCAGAAATGGATGGTAGGGTGACTACAGTGTTCTGAACATCCTCAGACTGGAGAGATGGCTCTGCGGTGAAGGCGCTGGCCTTGCAAAACCTAACAACCCTGGTTTGATTCCCCAGTACCCATGTAAAGCCAGATGCACAAAATGGTGCATGTGTCTGGAGTTTGCAGCATCCTCTCTTTCTTGTATCACTCTCTGCTTACACATAAGATAAAAATATTTTTGAAAATTCTTGTTATTTGAATACTGAATGTCTTTGACAATAAGTTGTGCGCTTAACAAGTGGATAAAATACAATGCCACCCAGACCAGCCCTCAACATGATCCTTCTGCCTGAGCGCTGGGATTACAAGCATGCACCATACCCTGCTTAAGGCATTTTTATTCTGTTTTGTTTTAAAACTGGAAACATTTTCTTTTAATGAATTACAAACAAAATTACAAATAATGAAAGAGCACTCAAGGACAAGTGGTAAAAGCAAGAAAATCATAAAAAGAAAATAAATACTTAAAAAACAAATAATTGAATTACAAAATCCCAATTTGCAATAGGCAACAAATCCATCCCCCACCAACAAAACAGAAACTACTGTAACCTGAAATATCCACAGAATTGTTGATCTTTTATAATTTATTCGCAAGGAGGAAATGGGTGCACTGTGGCCTCCAGGCACTGCAAACGAACTCCATACACATGCACTAGTTTGTGCATCTTGCTTTATGTGGGTACAGGAGAATCAAACATGGGTCTTAGGCTTTGCAGGCAAGCGCCTTAACCACTGAACTATCTCTCCACCCACCTCCCACCCTTGTTCATCTTTTTATAGAAACTTATTTTCCCAATGCCCTGACCCAATTCACAGCCTTGCAAAAGTGTCGTATTGCCAAAATTATGTCTAAACCCTCACTTCCACTCTACAGGTGAGGGTGACTTTCAGGGGAAGATGGGTGCCAAGATCCCTGGCAACTGAACAAGATTCCTAAAAGACATCTTTCACCTGTGTCATAAGGCTATGACAGGACAGCAGAACAGAGTGAAGGTCAACCCGTGTCCCAGGCCCTGGGCTCCCAGACCCCTCTTGTCCCCAGGAGGGAAAGATAATGCTCTGCAGTCAATTTATTCTCTCTCTCTCTCTCTCTCTCTCTCTCTCTCTCTCTCTCTCTCTCTCTCTCTCTCTCTCTCTGAGTTTCCTAGCCTTTTAGGTGAGGTGGAACATTAAAAATGAGTATATAAACCCATCATGGTGGCACACACATTTAATCCCAGCACTTGGGAAGCAGAGGTAGGAGGATCGCTGAGAGTTTGAGGCCACCCTGAGACTACATAGTGAATTCCAGGTCAGCCTAGGCTAGAGTGAGACACTACATCGAAAAGACAACGAACCAAAAAGGGCTCGAGAGATGGCTCAGCAGTTAAAGTGCTTGCCTGCAAAGCCTAACAACCTCAGTTCAATTCCCCAGTATCCACGTAAAGCCAGATGCACAAAGTGGCACATGCATCTGGAGTTTGTTTGCAGTGTTTGGAGGCCCTGGAGTGCCCATTCTGTCTGTCTCCTCTCTAACTCTCTGCTTGCAAATGAAAAGAAAGAAAAAGAAGAGTATAAGCTGGATCTTTTTTATTTATTTTTTTTCAAAGTGGGGTCTTACTCTAGCCCAGACTGGTTTGGAACTCTCTCTGTAGTCCCAGGCTGGACTATAGAACTCAAGTTGATTGAGTTCCTCCCAAGTACTGGGATTAAAGGCATGAGCCACCACACCTGGCTTAAACTGGATCTTTTTTAAAACATTAATTAAAACAGACCTCTTCTCATGATTTGGTTTTGCTTGGTTCTCTCTCAAAGGTTCCAACTTAGACCTCTGCTCTTACTCAGACTTTGCAGAAATGGTGGTAACAGCTCTGGAGTCCTTGTCATCCCAAACACAAGAAATAATAGACATGGGGCATTACAAAATTGGGATGACAGACTATGTGTGTGGGGTAACAGTCAGTTTGGTTTTGAATTCCAGCCTCCCTCGTAAAGATGAAGAAGAGGGAGAGGAAGTGATGACAGCTGAGTTAAGATCTGAGACCAACTAAGGCAGAGTCAGATCAAGTCCCACGTGGGGGGTGGAGGATAAGGTTGAGGGTGAGGGCTTTCACATCCTGGGAGAAAGGGGGAGCCAGAGCTTCTTTTACCAAAATCTGTTGGGGTCAGAGAGCAGCATTTATGAGATTAAGGTCATCCATCTTTATCCAGGGGAGGCACAACTGTGCTAAAATCATGCCAGGCCCACTTGGGGAAACTTGGCTTATACTCAAGCATAGAAGTAGCTTCTGGACAAACATCTTCTCTGGGGTCCCCTGAGTCAGAAAGATCTGGAACATCTGGAGGCAGAAGTAGGAGGATCACCATGAGTTCAAGGCCGCCCTGAGACTACATAGTGAATTCCAGGTCAGCCTGGGCTAGAGCAATATCCTACCTCGAAAAACAACAAACAAAAAAGTAAGATCTGGAACAGTTTGTCAGTGTCAGGAATTGTCAGGGAACAGGGCCCAGTGGGTCACAGAATGTGGGGTAGACACTGCACTCATCCCCTCCTTGTGATTCAGCTGCTCCATAAATCCACAGCCGGGGAGGATTTCAGGTGGCCACAAGGCCACCATCTCATGGACCATCATACAAACAGATTCTGGGGCTTTATGTCTTGGAGCAGGACAGGATGAGAATGGCAGAGCGCTCGTGCTGGAGCTGCAGGAACAGATAGCTCTGGATGAGGCGAAGAGGAATGTCAGGGAGAGCAGAGGTGGCCATGAATTTCTTGAGATCCCGGTGTAAAATTTCAAAAACCAGATAAACACCTTTAATCCCAGGAGGCAGAGATAGGAGGATCACTGTGAATTTCAGGTCTGCCTGGACTAGAGCGAGACCCTATGTCAAAAATAAAATAAAATAAATAAAACAGAACTTATTTTCTGACAATAGTATGGTGGATAAATTCATTAAGTAGCAAGCCTCTCAGATAGTAGGACTGGAAACCCTTCAATCTCAGTATTCAGCCAGATTTTCTTCTTCTCTTCTTCCCTCCCTCTCTCTCTCCCTTCCTCCCTCCCTCTCTTCCTTTCTTCCTTTCTTCAAAATATTTTTATTTGGTATGGCATGGTGGTGCACA